>OX387254.1:9098363-9105863 GCA_947562095.1 Branchellion lobata | reverse complement strand
ACACCATTTCATTCTTTTTGCTACTTCTTCACGCCTTTTGTGGCGTTGTGTGGTTGTCTGTCGGGGATTTCAAATTTAACTAACCACTCTGTTTTCATTACTGGGGGTCCGTTTGTACGTATGTTTTTCATATGTTTTGTTTGCATGTTTATTTTTGTGTTTTCATTGTATTTTGTTTTTGTTTTGCCGATTTTTTTTTGCATTTTTTAGAATAATTTTTTTTCTACCATTGATTTCCCATCCTTTCAAATTTGATTCCATCCTTTCAAATTTGACTTTTTTCCATTTCAAATCTTGATTTGCCACCTTCAAATTTTCTATTTTTATTTCTCGCCTCCCACATTTTACCTTCCTTCTCATCACTTTGGCTTCATATCCATATCACCCTTCCAGTCTTTTCAATGTAACGGTCGCTTACTTGTTACATATGCCCTTTTTCTCCAGCTACGGTTTTTCTATTTATAGAAAACTGACCTTTTTTTTTATTATGTTTCGACCTACAGTCACTCATAGTCTTAGGATATTTCAAATATTTTATTTTTAGCTACAATAAAATATTTTTAGCTACAATAAGATATTTTTAGCTACAATGAGATATTTTTAGCTACAATGAAATATTTTTAGCTACAATGAAATATTTTTAGCTACAATGAAATATTTTTAGCTACAATAAGATATTTTTAGCTACAATAAAATATTTTTAGCTCATCGCACTTTACTTTTTTTCAAGTTTACTTTCAAAAGCTCAAAGATTTTTTTCCAATTCTTCCAGATTGGTTTGGTATTCACGATCAACAGAATATTAATAATAATTATTTTATCATTGTTATTATTGTTAATATTATAAACAGTAATATTGGAAGGATATTAGTAGCACATTGTTAGTGTATAATAGTATTTCTATTATTATTATTATTATTATTATTATTATTATTATTATTATTATTATTATTATTTTTATTATTATTATTATTATTACTACTACTACTACTAGTTGTTGTTGTGATAAGCTTGTTCTCCTCATGGGTTGCTCTCTTCACCCGGTCGTGCCTGAACTTCCTAGCAATTTTCGCTTGATTAACTTCAAGTAGCTTGCTGGCCATCATAATTTTTAATCAAAGCGTTTTTATAGCGCTGATTAAATACGTTTCAAGAGCGCTCTTTCTCATCTATTTAATTCTCGGAAACCTTCAATTTCACGTTTATGTTTTTAAGCGTTACCTTGATGACAACTTCAAATTTAATTTTAAACCATTTCAATATTTCATTTCGGCATACAACTCAGATTATTAAATTAAAATTTATTTTTTTTGTCTTTTTATGTATTTTCAAAGTAAATTCACTCAATTTTGATTATTAGTTCATGATTTCTTCCAGTTTATTCCAATTTATTTGAATAAGAGCCCTTGAATCGCAGCACCAGAGGAGGGGTAGGAAACGGTTTCTTAGGTAATCTATGCATTCATCTAGCGCTAACATTTCAGTTTCAAAAATGCCTTGTTTTTTTTTGTTGCTCTTACATAAATTATATTGAAAAAAAAAAAATTTTCTGCATACTGTGAATTCAAGGTGTTGCTAATTCTTTGGAATTGTGAAAGTTCAATTATAAATATAATATAAGTACATGGTTAATATTATCAAAGTTTATAATAAATAATATTTTTCCATATATAATCATATTTTATTTATTCATTTTATTCAAACGAATAATAAATTTTATTCGTTTTAATAATACTTATTTCAACTTTAAAATCCACCATAACTGTTTCGACGTGATCTTTTACTTGTATAGTATAAATTCAAAATATTCTATTTTATTAGCTCCAAGTGTCAATATAAACTCTTAAGTGCCTTGGTTATTGTGATATTGGCCACCATGTGATTAGCTAGGGTTGAAGTAAGTGAGACAAAATTGAATTTTTTGTTTTTTTTTGTTGTTGTGGGGTTGATAACATTGCCTAGAATACGTGATAACACTCAATGATACGTTTTAAAAGTTTTAAAGAATAATTGTTTATACTGGTGATATAAATATTCAAGAACTTTTTATAAGAATTGTTTTTCCTATTATTGAATAACCATAAACGTAACAATAGCAACAATAACAATAATAACAATAATATAAATGATAATAATGTAGTTTTGGTGATTATTTTTGCGAGAGATATTGTTGATTGTATATACACTGAACTTCTCCAAACTGTGCATGTACCATACGGCATAATTCATAGGTTCACAACCACTGACTCCTCCTCACTTCCATCCATCTCGCCTTACCACGCACACACGTCAGCGTTAATGATGCAGCTGATGTTCTGTGTTAATAATTCGTCTATTTGGCGTTTAGTTCTACCCACGAATACCGATGAGACGATTCATTATCTCGAGCAACAAATCCACTTTTACTCATTGAAACATTGCACTCAAGGCCTCATTTATTTGTGTTCATACTTTGTAACAAAATGCATGGTTTATCTCGATTCTTGCTTCTGAAGGCATTGTAGACGCCTGTATTTCTAGGTGTTCTTGTTGTTGTTCACAAATGCTGTTTGTTGTTAATGAACCCTGTTTGTTATTAATGAACCATGTTTGTTGTTGATGAACCCTGTTTGTTGTTCACAAACCTTGTTCGCACTAATATTATTTGTTATAAAATACTTGCTGTTTTACATTATTTCTGTTTATATATGCATATATATAGATATATATGTACGTATATTGATTGTTGAGTTATATTGTTCGTCATAAAGTGGCATTGTCAGTTGTTCATTGGCCTTGTTTGTTGTCTACGGTGTTCTTGGTCACCTTACCTTGTTCATAGTCCATTCATTTCCTCCGAGGTCTTGTTATTTAGGTAGTTTAGAGGGCATAAACATCTAGACATTCCATCACACCGTCTTCACCAACGTTTCAACCCCTGGAGCTTCCGGTTGTCGGTGTTGGTTGCACAGGTGTGAATTGGTAAGACATTAAGAGTGATATTAAACGTTTCATTGCTATTCAAGGGGTCCTCATAAGTTGGTTCAATTTAGGTATTTCAAGAATAATTGACCTATTAGTTAGCAACTTTGGTTCGATTCTGTTTCGTCGTCTTGAAACCTTGTACTTAGTTGTGTAATAATAAAAAAAACACCTTGAGCTTCTATTCAATCTGGGCGATTGCTTGTCACAAGTTGAAGGAGCTAAAAAAGCAGACGCAGTCTTATATATGTCCTTAAACTGAGAACAAGTTAAAGCTTCAACTGAGTGACCTCTATTACCATGGTGATCTTATCCAGGTGAGCTGAATATTTAAGAAATGTGAACTTAAACCTCTCCACCATCAAACTCCCTCCATGAAAATCATTCATCTTTCCATCACCAACACCACTACCGGTGACGAAGCCACCATCATCACCCCTTTCACCAGCAACATCACATGCTTAGAGCCTCACTCAGACGAGTGGAATTCACCAGTGGGACGATAGACGGACGCCCATGAGCGCACTGGAAGGGCAGCAGGCAGTGTGACAGCCTGCGCATCAACTCCTCCATCTCACCACGCTTCAAACTGTCGCCAAACTTGATGGCACCTGATGATGGTGGTGGTGATGATGATGATGATGATGATGATGATGATGATGATGATGATGGTGAGTTGGAGGGGGCGGATAATGATGAGGGGGGTGATAATGGTGGTGGTGAACTCTTACCATGACAGGCACTGGAGCAGAGAGAATTATGGATGGATTGGGGAAGCATGGTGAAGCAAACTCCCTTGGAAATTTTCTGTGCAAGTTGTGGTGTCTCGAGACTCATACATACTTATGAGCAACCATATACATGAGTTCTTATAGCACTTTATACATGGCTCCATATACACTACTACACACAATTCCACATACAAAACAAGCGAGTTGTGTATTGGTTTAATTGTATGAGGGAAGGAGTACAAACCCACCTCTAAAATCTCCAGTATAAGATCCTGCAGAGATGATTGGTGGATACGTGTGCAGGTTGTTTCAATAGGAAATATTATCGATTAATTTGAAAGTTTTTGAACTATATTGAAGCTTCAATTTGACGAAGATTTGAAGCATTAATGAAGTGGCAATGATCGTGAGCTTGAAACTCAATTAAAATAATGCCAACTAAAATTTTCGTGAGCCTCAGTGTAGTAGAAGTATTATAGAGATTATTTGTAGTAGTTGAGTATTACAATGAACATTTGGACACAGAAACGTTGTTCTTGTCCATAGAATTGTTCCCTTAGTAAATAACAAATATACTTTTGATAACACATTATAAGAGAGACCACCGTTATCAGCAGTGGCAGTTTGGCGTTCTTGCGGTCGACACAAGCTGGGATTGCCACAACTTTCAAGCTACTTGAATAGACATCTTCATCATCGTCATGACCACCCCAACAAGCTCCATAATCATCACCACCACCACTAGTACCATCATCATCGGCATTTGCGCCTGAGATGAGTTTCAGGCCTGAAAAACGTATTAAGCAGAACTAACTTGGAAAGGTTTACACATTCCAGTGTATTTCTAAGAGTGGAACCAAGTCATTATTACTTAAATTATATTCAAACTTGCAAATTATTCGAGAAAATGACGTATCAGGAGACTCGCCGTATTTAAAGAAGGTGTGGGTGTTGTTGTGGATGGTTCTGATGAGGTCTTTGGGGAGGGTGAGGGAGAGGGGGGGATGGATGGGTTCACATTTCAAGACCACACCACTTCCTTCCTTCAAACCTTCAGCCAACATCTTAGCTTTAAGTTCTGTGGAATATTTTGCAGTGCCCGGGTAGGTTGATGTCAGAAATGAAAATGACCTAGGCAGAGATTTTTATCATTCTATAGAATTGAAAACTAAATAACAATGTTAACAACAACAACAACAACAACAGCAACAACAACAATAACAATAGCCACCATTGGTGAACTCCTCCAATCGGATCCTCTCATGAGCTGCGTGCTGATCCACCAGCACTACCATGCGTACTCCTGTGTGTTTGTGTGGTGATTGGAGCAGATACATACTTTGACTCTTACCAGATTATCTGATACACAGTTGACAAACGCATATATCGAAACAGTTAGCATTGAATACCAAACGAGTTGAGATTAGTACGAAAGATCAGCATGGAGGTTTGTTATGGCACCTTTGACAAGAGTCATGCAGGCGATGAAGTTCCTGTTCACCTGTCCAATCACCTGCATACAACATACAACATACAAACTAAAACATGCAACATACAACATGCTAAAAACATCATACAATATGCAACATGAAACATGCAACATGCAACATGCAACATGCAACATGCAACATACAACATGCAACATGCAACATGCAACATGAACTTTGAATGCGCAATACATGTACAATCTTAAACAAAATGAGTATATTGTGGCTGTTAATTATACGAAGCCGTGACAATGATACTGGTTGGCAGAAAGTGGCAGATGACGCAGAGGTATGTGAGCTTGATTTCATGTTAGCTTATAAAGGGTTGATTAGAGATGGAACTGGTTATATATACTCCGAATAAGTTACTTTCAGACAAGATTGTTTGGTTTTGTAGAACATTTGTTTCAGGGAAATTAATTTTTGTAAAACTGTACTTTGGAAATATTAACTCGAGCCATAATGGATTAGATTGGATAAGATTAGATAGGATCAGATGGGGCTGTGGTGATGTGTGAGTGGCTAGGATTCATGGTGGTAGGTGATGATTGTGAGTTGATGAGCACCCTCAATTGCTTGAAGATGTCCTTGTCGAAAGAAACCGCCTGGTTCGTGAGGAAGGTCTGTGTGTGAGTTTGTATGTGTGTATGTTTGTAAATGAGTTTGTATGTGTGTATGTTTGTATGTGAGTTTGTATGTGTGTATGTTTGTAGGTGAGCGTATGTGTTTGTATGTTTGAAAGGCTAACTGGTAGAACGAACGCTTACATGGCTGCATCTTTGCTCAAGCCCCTTCATGAAGCTCTCCACCACTCCTCTCACTCCCTTCACCCCCAACCCCGCTCTGGACTCCTTCGATTGGTGCGTATAACTCCCAAGCTTGAATTTTGATTGGTGGGTGGTTGAAGGCTCACAAAAGACATTCTGTGATTGGTGAGTCTTGAAAGAAGTATCATTTGATGGACCATTGGATGGAGGCAAAGTTTGATCCTCTTCTGATTGGTTGGTAGTTTCGGAAACGGAAACCGTTTGGTGGACTGGTTTGGTTTTTTTGAAGGGGTGGTTGATGTGGTGGTCAATGTGGTGTTTGATGTCTAGAAGGTTTTCGTGCCTTTGTGGAGCGAAGGAACGCTTGAGGTGGTTGCAAAGCATTCCTGTGAGGCCCTTCACTCGACTGCAGCTTGGTGACTGCCGTTGTTGTGGTTGTTGTTGTTGATGTAGTTGTTGTGGTTGTCGTTGTTGTGGCTGTTGTTGTTGTGGTTGTTGTTGATGTAGTTGATGTGGTTGTCGTTGTTGTGGCTGTTGTTGTTGTGGTTGTTGTTGATGTAGTTGATGTGATTGTTGTTGTTGTGGTTGTTGAAGTGGTTGTTGTTGATGATGAAGTTGACTTTGTTGTGTTGGTTGAGAAGAGTGTTGTTTTTGTTGTGGTAGTTGTCCCATCGGAGGTTCATCTTGTACTAGACGGTAGTTTGAAGTTGCTTGTCGTAATGATGATGGAAGTTGTGGTTGCTGTTGTAAAAATTGTGGTTGTGAGTGTGGTGGAGCAACAGGCTGGGAAAGTTGGTTGAAGGAGGAGAGGTGATTCGTGGTTGGAAAATTGAAATATTTTTGTTCTGAAGATTGCGACTTTGAAAGTACAAGAGAATTTCGTTGAGATGGTAGGACCGCATTGCCTGTTGTGGCTTGTGTGAATGGAGGTGAAAAAGAAAGAAGTGAAGGTGGAGCGGGAAAAAATGAAGACGAGGAAGCTTTTGATGACGAAGAGGAAGAAGAAAGAGAACGAGACGATGATGATGACGAGGATGATAATGAAAAAGAAAAAAAAGATGATGATGATGATGATGATGATGATGATGATGATGATGATGATGATGATGATGATGATGATAATGATGATGATGAGAAGGAGGATGATGACGACGATGATGATGATGTTGAGAAAGATGGTGTTTGTTTTTCAAAAATGAGTCTTGGGGGCTTTATAGTATTGGCGGAAAACGAAAATTTATGTGGTTTTGAGGTAGAATGGGAAGAGTTAAAGGATGTGGAGTCATATGAGGCTGGATGAAATGACGTTTTTGTGA
This sequence comes from Branchellion lobata, assembly GCA_947562095.1. NCBI lineage: Eukaryota > Metazoa > Annelida > Clitellata > Hirudinida > Piscicolidae > Branchellion > Branchellion lobata. Next base: position 9,098,601 of record OX387254.1, on the reverse strand, counting down.
CAAGCCTCGAGGGAAAAGCTGGATTTGAACTAAGCGGCAAGGAAGATGAAGATGATGTATATAAAGTTGGGTTGCTGGTTGATGCGAAAGATGGAATTGATAGTGAAGTTGAATAGAGAGATGGTGGAAATGATAATGAAGAAGATGATAAAAATGAAAAAGAAAATGATGATGAAGACGAAAATGGAAAAGAATTTGAAAAAGATGATGAAAAAAATGATAAAAAAGATGATGATGT
>OX387254.1:9053363-9093363 GCA_947562095.1 Branchellion lobata | reverse complement strand
ACCCTGGTAAAGATTGGAATAATAATTCAAATTTTGTTGAAATTTTTATTAACAAACGCCATTTATGTATTTTAAACAAACCAATGATCTATTGTTTTTGGATTTTTTTTGAAATGTTCATGCTTGTCAAAACATAAAAGTGATTTAGTCACCTTCTTCGAAATGGGTGGAAGACAGTTTGGAAAATGGTTTTTAATTTCGGTTTCGATGAGCTTCTTGGCGTTTGTAAGCTTCGATTTTGAGTTGTCATGCAGAGCAACACAGTGACCTTTGAGATACAACTCGCCTGTATTCAAAATCGCGAAAAATAAATTCTTTTCGATATCGTTCTCATATTCTAATTTATATTTTTATACTTGGATGGTACATAAGTCTTATCTTATCTAATCAATCATTTATATAACGCTGATTAGATACTTTTCAAAAGCGCTCCACTATGAACTGTTTAAACAACAAAGTTTCAAAAGTTTTAGAAAATTCAATTTGAGCGCTTTTGAACAGTGTGTATCAGCGCTATATGAATAATTTGATTGCATTAGATCAAAAATTCTCCATAATGTCAACATAAGTACTTTCACCAACCTGCAACTTTTACTCCTAAATGTCCGCATCCTACAATCGATATTCTCATTTTTTCAAATGCTATTTTCAAAATTTGGTAGCTTATGGAATAAGACGAGCGTTATCCCATCCGCGATTTTTCAGAATGAGCCATTTAAATGTTAAATGTTGAGTTTCGAAAAGGTAATTTAAGCATAAAAAATGAAAAAACTTCATAGAATTGAGTTTTTTTTCATATTTATATTTTTTCAATATATTTTAATTTTTTCAAAAAATTTAAGTTTTTATTATTATTTTAAAACTAAAGGATTTTATTCAATAGAGAAAGAAAAAGACGTGTAGGGCATGGCGTCTTCATGGCTACATAGAGGCTGCACTGCAATGTTTGTTGGGTCGTCTGGTATCTTCTACAGAGTTTTGAAAAGCAAATAATCATTCAAAAACTTCATTGTAAACTATTTTTCATTTTTAGATTACAGAGTTTTGTCAATTTGATTTCATTGTTGAAGTTTTTTAAAGAGTTTTACAAGAAATCCAGGTCGCCAGTTGAAAGAAAAATTGACTATAGAATCAAAATATTCATTAGAAATTTTTTTATGTAATAAGTACTCCCAACCACATCCAATAACTATTGAAGAATGTTCCATCCTTGTGAGATGTGTCCAATGTCAAAAAAAATTTCTTATTTTCTATTTTTTTAACCAATAAAACTTTAAAAACTTTTAGTGTGATAAAAAACTAACAAAAATAAACTCAAATGCGCTGATGAAAAGTACTTCATTTTATTAAATAAATAAATATTATAAAAATTGCGCTTCATCAACACTATAGATTTTTCATGGTGCTATAAAACGCCTGTGAGACGAGCGAGGTTATCTTCCTTTTTAATACTTCTTTCTGAATATCTGGACGTTTTGCTAGTATAAGCTTGACGATCTTCATAGCGAACTCTTAAGAAAAAAATGTTGAGAGTATTCAACAAATTCCCAAAAGGTTTTCCTTTTCTTTTTCAATGTCATCATTTGCGGCTAAGATTTCGTCATCTGTATTTAAAGTATATTAAAAATAAATATAATAAATTAATGTGTTTCAAATTTCAGGTTATCATTTCAAAAATTATTTGGGTTACCACTTCAACTACGGTCACAGTTTTTCTGATGATGCAATAACCAATGAAAAAAAGAGGTTTCTGTTAAAGATATCTGATTTCAATGAAAAAATTTATTATTTAAAAATTCATTTACCGTAGTTTGAAATTTCACTTACAATTTAGGCTCACTTGCTTATGAAACCTACAGAACTTCAAAAGTCTCAGTCACCGCCAACGAAAAGCAAAAAAAAAATAAAAATAGCAGAGAGAATTTCAAAAAAGAAAATTTATTTGAGGATTTAAATACGAAGCTGTACAATCTGTATTTCTTTGAAGCTATTGGATTGGTAAGTACTTGATGGTTTATTAGAAAGGCTATGATGGATTTACTGTCTAATATGTGATGATTATCAAAGGGAGTTTTATTTTTCCAAATTATTGACTGTTTCTTATACTTTTTCCGCAGGGAACAGCAATTATGGTACATTTTCATGCTGATTCGACCAGATATCAAATGAAACCATGGTGTCCAGTTGGAAGCTTGAAAAGCAACCCTGGCAGCTTTGCCGATTGTGCCTTCAAAGCATTACATCCCACTTTCCTAGGAAGAAACTTTTGTCCACATAGTTTCTTCAACTCATCTTCCAGTGTTGATTATCAAAGTGATCAAATTACTCAACAAGTCTCCAAAAGTAGCAGCAACCTTGCCCATCTCGATTATGGTAGCTCAAATGCAAATGATGAAATTGCATTTTTCATTCCAAGTAGCAAGTTCACAAGAACTTATGAACTTGAAGGCTTTGAAGATTTTGTTTTGATTAAAAATAATTTTTCAACGCTTGAAAAATATCCACCCTTGCTAGGAGAGGAAAAATTTGAGGAAATTGAATGGGAATTAGTCAAAAACTCAAATGAGCTTTCTTCCGAATACTACCCTCTTCATAATGTTTCTTCAAAGCCAGATGCATCATATTTGAAGACCTCATTTGACGATTCTTCAGATCAACCGAAGCAACGTATGAAATTTACAAAAACGCCAAAGAGCCACAAAAAAAAATCTCAAAAACCATCCACCGAACAAGAAAACTTGGCAAAGGAACTTTTCCAAATCATGCAAGGCGTTTACAATGAGAATCTTTTGTGCTTGGCCAAGAAACAAGCCTCTGAGGGCAACCATGCTCAGGCTGTGAAGGTGTGGAAAAAGATCTTGGCCAAGGATGATAAGCACCAAAAGGCTCTCTATAACCTGGCTCTCTGCTATGAAAAGGGCCTGGGTCTTGAAAAGAATGAAAAGAAGGTATCGTTATTGGCGCTTGCTCTTTGTACGCCAAGTAATACTCCTGGTGCCAAATTTCGAATTGGCATTTTTAAAAACCTCAATTATATGTAAACTTTAATTCACCTCACAGGCTCTTTCCTTGTACAGCAGATCTGCAAAAGAAGGCAACGAGCAGGCGCTGAAGAAGTTGGACTTTTTAAAGTCCAAAAACACCATCTTCCCTGCACAGGAAATGCTGCCAACCTCTCTCTACCCTCCTCAAACTGCACGCCAAAAGAGCGAAGAGAGCAGATAAAAAATTTAAAAAAAAAGTCGTTGCACGGTGGTTGATTACGAACTTGTGCACCATTCGTTTCAACTCACCACCCAAAACCGGTGATGAAGACCGCATACCACGACGAACTCAGAACGCCACAGTTGTCGCGCCCTCTGTCGACCGACTTGAAAGGTCTGTAACTCCCGAACATTGTGAATGCTAAAAAGATCTCTGAAGTCTCTGTACCAAGGGATATTTGCCCTGGGTTGTTCAATCATTTACTTGAAATATGGTCAACCAAGTTCTGGAAGACCTTCCAAACGTGGTCTCCGAAGGAACCCTCAGTATTAAACCTCACCCGTAAATACGAAGCTATTATGATAAATTTTTCAATTAATTTAACCTTTTTAATTAATTTCATAAAATTTCCGAGCTGTTAACAAAATTCAACAACATTTTTAAGGTTTATCGGTCTGGCTGTGTGTAGTTTTGCTCTTAAATTTCTTGTAACATTACGACTCTGGCTGATTTTACTTTTTAACCACCGTACAAAAGCTTCGTCTGGATTTGATGTATGGATTACATGTGTAATAATTGAATTTTAATGAAATATTTAGTCTGGTTTTGATTTAAAAAAAATAAAGTTTTCGTTTCAACACATCCGATAAGAAATCAAGAAGATAAAATTAACTTAAGAAAAGGATGAAAAATTATTTGAAAATACTCTAAAATGTATACGAAATAGTTAAGATTCGGTACGGTTATGTCAGTTGAGGGTCATGTTGAGATTGAGGAGTTGCAGGGTGTGGTTGATGAAGCTAGCAACATCGCTCTGACAGGACAAAGCAGCTCTAAAGGTTGTCTTCAGCAGTGTGGGCGCTTGTTCTGGTGGGTGAGGTAGGTGGTGAGTTAGGTGGTGAGGTAGGTGGTGAGGTAGGTGGTGAGGTAGGTGGTGAGGTAGGTGGTGAGGTAGGTGGTGAGGTAGGTGGTGAGGTAGGTGGTGAGGTAGGTGGTGAGGTAGGTGGTGAGGTAGGTGGTGAGGTAGGTGGTGAGGTAGGTGGTGAGGTAGGTGGTGAGGTAGGTGGTTAGGTAGGTGGTGAGGTAGGTGGTGAGGTGGGTGGTGTAGCAAGCGGTACGCTTACACCCTATTGAAACTCCAGGCGCGTACTATGAAGTTGATATGCTCTGAAGGCCACTGACGAAGACAATGTAGTCGTAAGCCCAACATTAAATCTCGCTGACGCCATACGAAGGCAAGGATAGAACACAGAGGAATATACAATGAGAGGTTGACGCGTGGTTCGTAAAGGTGGAAACCCGATCAGATGAAATGCAACAACAGAAGTGAAGTGGCGTTAACGACATAAAGCTTAGAAGCCCATGAGAGGCGAAAAATATTGTAATTGTAGGCCTTTGTGGCTTGCAATAGACAAAATTAAGTTACTTCTTAACTATAAGCCAACTGAAAGTCTAAATTTAACTCTTAATATAATTAAATGATATAAAAATAATTTAAACCAAAGGATTTGCACACTGGGTGGTATGAGGATGATAGAAAGCATGATGTTTGACCCACTCCAACACAAACCTCTAGCGAGGCAGGAGATCTCTTTGAGGTTCGAGAGAGCCTTGGTTTGGATTTGTTCGTCTGAACTGAGCAAACACGTCTGCATGCAAGCCACAAAGTGCCTCGCATAACTGTGGCAAAGAGGAGTTGGTTTATGATTGGGACGGAACAGAGTGGGAGACGAAGATAACTGTGGAAACTCGAGTAGGAATGTTATGGTAGTCAAGGTAACTTAGCGAAAATATAAATAAAAATGTACGAAGATGGAAAATGTTTTGAAAAAACAAAAAATAGTGCGTGATGATGGAGGCATGACAACCTGGGCTTGAAACGAACCAGCCTCATCACCATGTTGTGGGCAACTTCCCTAACGTACGGCTGCTTGCTCATCATCAACTCCTGCAGGTTTTCCTGTCAAGGAGGAGATCAGTGTCAAGACTGATGATGATGATGATGATGATGATGATGATGATGATGATGATGATGATGATGATGATGATGATGATGATGACGATGATGATGATGATGATGATGAAAATGATGATGATGATGATGATGACGATGATGATAATGATGATGATGATGACAAGCAGACTCTACACCAGCACACTCAACACGACCATCACCGCCAGAAAAACCCACAATGAAGTGTTCGAGGATCTGTATCTTGAACTTGGAGCACTCGTCCAGCTTCCTCACGGCCTCCTGCACCTCAGACCTACCCCCTCCCAGCATCTGCTGCAACATCAACGTCTGTGAAGACGACCACGCCGTCGTGAAACTGTCGCAAGAGGGCGTAATGTCAATGCTCAGCCGCAGTTGTCAATGATAAATGTAACAAAGAATTGACAAATTAAACTACAAAGAGTAATGAAGTGAATGAATGAATCAGTTGATGAATGACTCAACTGACTCATAGCTTAGTTTGCTTGCTTCCTCCAAACTTGCAAGCATACCAGCATCCCACCCTTCCTCCTTCTTGTCCTTCTCTTTCTCCTCCTTCTTGTCCTTCTCTTTCTCCTCCTTCTTCTCCTTCTCTTCCTTCCTGTCAACAGTCATAACACCACTAGCTTCTGAGTAGTGGTGTTTAAAACATTACAAGTGTGCATTTAAAGTTGATTTTTATGGATAATTGTTTAAAATGGAATGGATAGGACTATGAGACTACTTTAGTTGTACAAAAAAAAATCATAAATGTATCATAACTTGATGATGGAGAACTGTATCATGTTTACAATTCAAAGATAGTGAAAGAACGGGTGAAGACAGAAGCTTAAGAATATGAGTGGAAAGGGAACAAAACCGGAAAGAAAACATATATTTGAAGAGACATGAACAAGGAGTGGAATGAAGATGAGGTGGAATGAAGATGAGGTGGCGGGGATATAGAGTGGCAGGGATGAAGTGGCAGGGATATAGAGTGGCAGGGATGAAGTGGTAGGGATATAGAGTGGCAGGGATGAAGTGGTAGGGATATAGAGTGGCAGGGATGAAGTGGCAGGGATATAGAGTGGCAGGGATGAAGTGGTAGGGATATAGAGTGGCAGGGATGAAGTGGCAGGGACATAGAGTGGCAGGGATGAAGTGGTAGGGATATAGAGTGGCAGGGATGAAGTGGCAGGGATATAGAGTGGCAGGGATGAGGTGGCAGGGATATAGAGTGGCAGGGATGAGGTGGTAGGGATATAGAGTGGCAGGGATGAAGTGGTAGGGACATAGAGTGGCAGGGATGAAGTGGCAGGGATATAGAGTGGCAGGGATGAGGTGGCAGGGATATAGAGTGGCAGGGATGAAGTGGTAGGGACATAGAGTGGCAGGGATGAAGTGGCAGGGATATAGAGTGGCAGGGATGAAGTGGTAGGGATGAGGTGGTAGGGATATAGAGTGGCAGGGATGAGGTGGTAGGGATATAGAGTGGCAGGGATGAAGTGGCAGGGACATAGAGTGGCAGGGATGAAGTGGTAGAGACATAGAGTGGCAGGGATAAAAGATGATTCTAACGTGCGTCGAGTCTGTTGGAAGTGTAGCTGAGGTGGGATAGGACGATTGAGATGGAATTCATGGCAGGATAACACTGAACCAGTTGTCTGTGGAGGTTGGAACTGCTTGGTGAATGGATGAGTGAATGGACGGATGGAGAAATATTTTTGAAATTAATAGAAAATTTAAAAAACGAATGAATGAACAAGTGAATGATTAAAAGTTTTCCGATGTATGAATAAAAAAAAAATAAAAAGTCATAAGTACAAACAAAAAATCTCACAAAAACTCATAAAATTACTCGAGAAAGGCTTGATGGGGACTAAGAAAATGAAAGGCAGTGATTGGCTGGAGCTTGAAAAAGTGGGTCAGTAGGTCGAGAAACTTATTTATTAATCCTCCCAAGACCTTGTTATTGATGGCATGGCGCTGCGGTGGTGAGTGGTTGAATGAATGGATGGGTTGGTGGGTGAGTGGATGATAAAGTGGGTGGGTGTATCGAAGAGTGAGATAGGGATATAGGCGTGTAAGTTGGTGAGTGGGTGGATGAGTGGGTGGTTGAGTGGGTGGGTGAGTGGGTGGGTGAGTGAGTGGGTGGGTGAGTGAGTGAGTGGGTGGGTGATTGAGTGGGTGGGTGAGTGGGTGGGTGAGTGGGTGGGTGAGTGAGTGAGTGGGTGGGTGAGTGAGTGGGTGGGTGGGTGAGTTGTTTAACTTCATATGCACCAAAATGTATTGTATTGTACTGCATAAACACTCAAAAGTATCAATTCTACAAAAACTCCATAGCGCTCAACTTCATTGCATAAACGCCTCAGAGGACCACCACACACTCACCACTAGAAGCTGCATGTATGCATTGAGGATGACGAGGAGGTGGTGATGGTGGGTGGGGTGGAAGAGATGAGGCGTGAGTTGGTGGAGGAGGCTGAGGAGGTGGTTGAAGAGGGAGATGGAGTTGCTGTTCCTTAATTCCACATACGTCATCTGCAACTTGTCCTCCAGCATGGCCGCCATCAGAGGCAGTTGCCTGAGTTGTATTGGAAAGATATTTTTAACCGAAATGGAAATATCAATTTTTTTTTATTTGGAAAAAAAATTCAATAAAATGAAAAAAAAAGTTTAATTTGAAAATTGAACATAAGTAAATATAATAATAATAATAATAATAATAATAATAATAATAATAATAATAATAATAATAATAATAATAATAATAATAAAAATAATAATAATAAAACAATGAAAAAGAGTAGAGCAGCTTGTGAACCTGAGGAGGACGTGGGGGTGTTGTGAGGCGACCTTCCTGGCCAGGATGTTGGCATTGGTGAGGTCGAGGTCTGAGAGCCTGCCCGCCTGCATCAGTGTGCCTAACACTCTGCTTGTCATTATGTCCGCCTACATGGATGTGTGGATGGATGGGTTCATGGATGTGTGGATGAATGAATGGTTGAGTAGAAACATGGATGAGTGATTGAATGAATAAATGGATGAATGGATGAATACTGAAGGAATAGATGAAGATACGGGTAAAAAATCGAGAGTTGAGTGGATGGAAGGGTGGGTGGTTGATGAGTGGATGGAAGGGTGGGTGGTTGATGGGTGGATGGAAGGGTGGGTGGTTGATGAGTGGATGGAAGGGTGGGTGGTTGATGAGTGGATGGAAGGGTGGGTGGTTGAAAGGGAAACTCAATGATAGCTTGGTTGAAAAGCTTCTAGGACAGCAGGAGTGCTCACCTGGCTGGCCTGGTGGGTGGCAGCATCTAGCAGGAGGGAGTGGTTGAAGGAGGGTTTGGTGTGGAGGGTGTCGAAGAGATGGGGCAGCTTGATGTACAAGTGACACAACATCGCCTCTCGCACCAGCTCCTCTGGAGCTGTCAACGCTTTTGGTGGCTGGAGTGGCTGGGTGGAGAGGTGGTCTGATGAAGACCGGATGGAGAGTGCATGGTGGGAGGCAGGTGGTTGGGAAGGAGTGTGGGAAGAAGACATGAGGGTGTGTATGACTGCCTGCAACTTGTGAGTCTTGTGGCCACAACACGCCTCCAACAGGTGCATTAACTCGGCAATCTTGTGCCTGAATGACGCGTCCAAATGTAGTGAAGACGACGACGACGACGACGATGATGATGATGATGATGATGATGATGGTGAAATAAAGGATCTGAGGTGCTGGAGGATGAGGAGGGTGAGGATGGTGATCTGATGTTCACTCAGCGCCATCACGTCCTCTGTGGGCTGCCACTGTGGAGATGGTGGCATGAAGAAGCATAGAATATTTTTAAATATTAATAAAAAAATTAATTTGGAAAAGCTATTACGAATTAAAAAGTTATACATAATGCAAAACAATGCAACAGGATGAAATACACATCGCGTTAAAATACAATATATAAAAATACAAAAATAAACAAAGTGGATTACTAAAACATACAAAAATACAAAAAAACACGATACAATACAAGAACCACCCTAGAGGTCTTTTTGTCTCTGCCAGTCCACAGTGCTGGTAGGTTGTTACAGCCCTCCAGGAAACGGACAGCCAAGCCCCCGTCAATGTGGCCAGTGGTAGTGCTTATAGATTGAGAGATGCTTTGTGGGTCAGTGGTAGGAAGATGAGAGGAAGATGAAGAGAATGAAGAGGATGAAGAGGATGGAGATTTGCTAGGTAGCAAATGCTCAACGACCTCTCTTATGCCTTGCCAGCCCACTCTGGAAAGAACCAAAGACAACAAATATTGCAAGTGGTACGAATCGGAAGAAGGAGGTGGAGTGGAAGATGAAGATGACGACGCAGATGGCATTGCTGTAGCTGGGAGGTCCATATCGTCTGTAGTGACCCGCTCTTCCTTCATTGAAACCTCCCCATCAACTTCCATGACGTTTTCTCTTTTAGCTTCCATTCTTGCTTGATGCTTGACAACTCCTTCCTTATTACCACCGCCACTACCAACCACACCACCATTGCCACTACCAACCACACCAGCACCGCCACCACCACCAGCAGGTGCCTTGAAGACCACATCAATGATCTCCTTGGAGTGGGGAGGCTCCAATACTCTGGGACAGGCCTTCTCTATATGGTCCAACACTACCCCTGTGCTTATCTCACTGGTGGGTGGTCGTTGTGTGGGTGGGTAGATCGGTGGTTGGATGGTTGGTGTGGGAGTGGATAGATGAATGGGTGAATTGATGTGTAGATTGATGGATGGAAAGTGAATGTGAATGAGAACATGGATGGGTGAGTAAGTGGAGTGTTGGATGTTGATGCTGAGCATGGGAATGAATGAGGAGTGTACTGGTAAAGATTGAAGTGATGTAGGATAACATAAATAATGATTAAAAAATGAGAAATAAGCAACAACAAAGAACTAATATTTGAAAAATAAAAAAATACACTCAGTGACCCTTCAGAGTTTTGCTCGAGCATTTTGAAGAGTTGCAGAGGAATGCATGAAGGATCAGCAGCTGGAAGAGAGGAAGGATCGGTGGACGAGTGCATGGATGGCTGAGTGGATGAGTGCATGGATGGCTCAGTGGATGGGTGCATGGATGGAGAGATGGGACGATGGTGGATGATGGGATGGATGAGTTGGGATAGTTCGGAGTCCAAGGTTTCCATGGAAGCCTTGTTGGTGGCCTTGCTGAGCGGTGCCGTTGCCGAAGTGATCAACTCAGTACTAGTTTCAGTTTTAATTGATTTATTACTATTACTATTATTACTAGTAGCAGTAGTACTATCAGCATTGGTAGCAGTATTGGTTATACTCTTATTATTATCCTTATTCTTATTATTATTCATATGATTGTCGAAGAGGGTGCTCTTGTGTTTGCGGAGGAAGATGCTGAGGAGGTTCGTGAGTTGGTGAGACACGCATGGAGAATGGTGCAGGATCGCCATCAGCAACGCCTCCACTTGCGACAACTTGGTGATTGAATGAGTTAGTTTAACTAATTAATTAATATTATTATATTAATTAATATTATTATATTAATTAATCTTGGATATTTATTATTTCTATTATATTAATTATTATTATTAAAAAAATAATTCATTATTTTTTTTACGACTTACAGTGATATTCGAAAAATATAATCATAAGTTATACTAACCATCCTTGTTTTATAAGAAAAAAATAATTAAAAAAAACTTTTTACAAAAGTGAGGTTGAACGAAGCCAACTTGAGCGCAGTTGAGGAGCAGTTTGAAGAGGGAGCAGGCACAGAATGAGGAAGAGAAGAGGGCCTTGGCGAAGGACTTCTGCCCTTCCTTCCCTCCACCATCCACCTCCATGCCACCCCCAGCCTCCTCATCTCCTGGAGTCTCCAACAGGAGGCCACAAACACGCACAAACACCTCACGGCCTTCTTTCTCGTTTAGAGCCTGGATGATCATGGAAGTGCATGGAAGCGGAAGAAACAATTCGAAAAAGCAAGCAGTATCAGTATCATCAGTTGGGTCATACAAGGCAGCCCTTGATGGCTATGTGAAAAAGGATTGCGTTGGAAATTATCGGAAAAAAATATTAAAATTAAAATTAAAATTCTTTAAAAAATGTTGGTTGAGGAAAGTAAAAAAAATTAGTTTAACTGATGAGTTAATAAAATAAGAAAAAATTCTTAATTAAAAGTGAAATCGATTCCGACTCTTTGCAGCCGTCGTAGTGCCTTGTTCCTGTGCATCGATGACAGACTCGAGTCTAAGAAGACCTGTGCAAATGGAGCAACTGATCAAAGGTTGAAGTATTGTGAAACGCCAACAGTGAACAGTTTGAGATGAACTAATGGAGGAACTAATGTCGGAAACGCTCCAAAGATATAAATAGACTCTTCCTGTTTTATCCCCTTCCTCTCCTCCCCACCTCACCTCCTTCATAAGAGCCATCACGTGAGTATCACTGACGTCATGAGCACCCTTCATTCCACCTTCCACCTCGTCCTTCCCCAACGAACCTGTGGGTGTGATGAAGGTTCAATGAGGTTTTTATTTACAAAGGAGTTGAAGGAATATTTATTTTTCATGATCTTTGACATGGTTGATATTTATAGATATGACATACTTAATTATAATCTTTATTGGATTTCCATTGAATCGAAGCAAGATACGGAAACCCCAGTCACCACAAACCTTCTCTTCCTCCTCCTTTTTCTCCTCCTCCTCTTCCTCTTCTTCCTCCTTCTCCTTCTCCTCCTCCTCCTCCTTCTCCTCCTCCTCCTCCTCCTCCTCCTCCTCCTCCTCCTCCTCCTCCTTCTTCTTCTTCTTCTTCATCGTCATCGCTGACGGCTTCACTGTCTATCCTCTTGAGCATTCCAGGGTTGGCGTCGGGAACAGGCTGGTCGCCCCCGTTCAACAAGTGGTAAAACCGATCACCTCCAGCGGCGCCTCTCATGTGTTGCACCTGGATGAGTTGGCCCATGTAGTTCTTGTCCACTACCATGCTCTTCATCTCCTCCGTGTTGGTCTCCATCGTGAAGTCCAGCAGCTCCAGCAGGCGCTGCATCCCTGCCACAGGAACGCCGAATGATTGGACCGACAACAACAGCTGAGATGCCTCTAGGTCTGCTAATGCTGTGTGTGTGTTTGTGTATGTGTATGTGTGTGTGTGTGTGTGTGTGTGTGTGTGTGTGTGTGTGTGTGTGTGTGTGTGTGTGTGTGTGTGCGTGCGTGTGTAGATTTATGCATATCCTACTTCCTTCCCTTCTTCCCAGCTCCTCCTTCACCTCTTCCTCCATCTTCCCACCCTCCCAAAGAACTCTCACCAGCTTCGAAGAGTCTGGCGTTTCCAGACCAAATCATTCGCAGCTTCAGCCAATCAGGCAGCAGCAGAGCCTCTTCTGACGTGGTAAGCAGATAGGCCGTGGGCGGGGCTTCGTTGCTAGGATACAAGCTGTCAATCAAGTCTTCGTACTTGCTTGAGCCTGGAGTGGTTTGTAGGGATGTTATGCAGAGAGAATTCCTTCGAAATGTGTATAAACCTCCTTTTCTTCATCTAGCATATAATACTATAATTCTGAAGTTAATGACAATGATGATGAGTATAAACAATTGGAATATTCTATATGTAATTGAGAAATAAAGGACGAAAATAATGAAAAAAAACGGAAAAAAATTGAAAAAAAATGAAAAAAAGGAAAAAAAATAAAAAAAATAAAAAAAATAAAAAAAATAAAAAAATAAAAATAAATAAAGTAAAAAAAGCAAGAGAACCAATAGGGGCTCCATGGATGAGGATGATGATGATGGCGTGCACGATGATGATGTTGAGGTTGGCAGTCCTGCCCGAGGACCACTGCAGCAGGATCTGGTCCTGCTTGTTCGTCTGCTGGGCCGATGATGTGATGATGATGGTGATGATGAGAATGATGATGATGATGATGATGATGATGATGGTGATGATGATGGTGATGATGATGATGATGATGATGATGATGATGATGCTGCTGATGATGATGATGACGATGGTGATGATGATGATGATGATGATGATGATGGTGATGATGATGATGATGATGATGATGATGACGATGGTAATTTTTGAAATTTAGAAAAAAATTATGGAAAATTGAAGAAAATATTTTTTGTAAAAAAAATCTGAAAAATGTTTGAAATTTTTTAAATACAAAATTAAATTTTAAAAATATTTTTTAATACACATCCTTATTAGCAACAAAAACAAAAAATCTCAAAGAAAAACGACAAAAAAACAAAAACAACAACAACAACAATAGCCACAACAACAGAAACAGCAACAACAACAACGACAGCAACGACAGTAACAGCACCAATGCAATGGTTTTCTGCGCTTTGAGGAAGTAGGTGTAAAAGAGGGAAAGGAGAGATGATGAGACAAGGTGAGGAGTGGATGGATGTGTGGATGGATGTGTGGATGGATGTGTGGATGGATGTGTGGATGGATGTGTGGATGGAGGATCGGATGGATGGGTGGAAGAACGCGGTGGTAAAAGATAGTTGACTAGATTGGTTCGTTCAACTATCAACTGTGAAATGTCCTGTAGTGAAGGTAGGATGAAGTGATGGTTGATGTAATGATGAGAATGATTGTGGTTATCATCATCTTCCTTCTTCTCCTCTTCAACATCATCAACGTTCACGTCCTCCTCCTCCTCCTCCTCCTCCTCCTCCTCCTCCTCCTCCTCCTCCTCCTCCTCCTCCTCCTCCTCCTCCTCCTCCTCCTCCTCCTCCTCCTTCTCCTCCTCCTCACCAGCACAAGTTCCTCCATTTGTTGGGGTGGGCATTGTTGGCACAAGAAGGTCACATAGGCAGCCACAGAATCGACCGTTGTCTCCACCTGACAAGCCTGTGGAGATGAGGGAAATCCTATTCACACATCCACTCCATGTGATTTAATCACATCCAAAATATTTAGTGTAACCCAGCTGGTTGAAAACCACACAACGCTACATGCTACACAACCCAGCTATGAAATAGTATGCAACACCACGCCACACCACACCACACCACACCACACCACACCACACCACACCACGCCACACCACACCACACCACACCACACCACACCACACCACACCACAACACACCACACCACACCACTTACACTCCTCAGCAAGACACACGCCTTATCCCTTATGACGTTGAAATGATGGATGGATGGAAGGTGCACCAACAACCAATCATATGCCTGCAAAGAAGATGAGGAGGATGAGGACGACGAAGATGAAACATGTGGTGTTTCGGTATCATCATCATCACTCTTCGTTTCGTCGTCTGACGACTGGGGCTTGCTGAGCACCAGAGATAAGCACTGTGTAGAGGGTGGGGTGGAGGAGTGAGGATGGAGAGAAGAATGAAGGAGTGGATGAAGGATGGAAGGAAGGATGGGGAAACGGAAGGAACGAATGAATGATTGATTGAGGATGAAGGAACAAATGAATGAATGAAGAGGAAGGAAAGGATGAATGAGTGAGGATGGAAAGAAAAAATGAATGAGTGAAAATAATGGATGTAAAATCCGTGAACGAACAAGTCCAAAGGGAATATTGGAATAACACAAGAGTGGTTGAATGGACTGAAATGCTATTTCGTAGAACCGAAACAACTCCATTGAAATTTATGATTATAAAACCATTTATTAAATAAATAAATAAAATTGAAGAATAAATGAATATAAACGGATGAATTCACTAATCCGATCCAAGAGAACAGACCTTGACAGCTTGCATCCTGGCCACAGGACTCTGAGACTTCAGTCTGTCAAAGAAGTATTGGAGAACCTGTGAGTGGTTTGTGTTGTTGCATGTTGTTGTTGT
The DNA here is from genome assembly GCA_947562095.1 of Branchellion lobata. Lineage (NCBI taxonomy): Eukaryota > Metazoa > Annelida > Clitellata > Hirudinida > Piscicolidae > Branchellion > Branchellion lobata. The sequence goes on along the minus strand of OX387254.1, from coordinate 9,078,347 downwards.
ATGTTGTTGTTGCATGTTGTTGTTGTATGGCGTTGTTGCATGTTGTTGTTGTATGTTGTTGTTGCATGTTGTTGTTGTATGGCGTTGTTGCATTTTGTTGTTGTATGTTGTTGTTGTATGTTGTTGTTGCATGTTGTTGTTGTATGTTGTTGTTGCATGTTGTTGTTGTATGGCGTTGTTGCATGTTGTTGTTGTATGTTGTTTTTGCATGTTGTTTTTTCATGTTGTTGTTGCATGTTGTTGTTGTTGTATATTGTTGTTGCATGTTGTTGTTGCATGTTGTTGTTGTATGTTGTTGTTGCAGGTTGTTGTTGCGTAAGTGGTGAGTTGTTGACGATAGGTGGTTAGGTGTTGATGGATGCTTAGTTACTGGTTTGATGGTTAGGGTTGTTGCTTGAGAGGGTGAGAGGGAAGTTGGATTTTTGCACTCGCCTGGACTGTGAGGTCAATGATGCGAGGACTGTTGGAGGTTGTCCTGACAAGCTTCTGAAGGCGCTCCAAAAGCTGCTCTTGCTTCAAATGCCGCTGTGTGTGGTTGTGTGTGGCCATGTGTGGTTGTGCATCGCTATAAATTTGTGGTTTGTGTGGCTGTAGTCGGGTATGTGACTGTATGGCCGATATGGTAAGTTTACCGAAAGTTATTGTCATACTACTTTCAAACATTAGAATCAATATATTGTATAGCCACTCAACACGACCACCAGCGAACCAACCCTTCCCACACCCCGCCTTCCAGCACTCACGGAACACAAGCCCTCCCCCCACCTGTTGCTTGGAAGGTTGCTCGAGTGAGCGGTCATCTTCGTCGTGCAGGTTGTGGATCAAGAACTCGCACAGACACTGCACAGGAAGGTCCTCAAAGGAGCTGTCGTTGTTTTCCACCAGATCCCTCAGCCACGGCATTGACTGAGAAGCGTCCTGGGGGTGTGGTTTTGTGGTGGTGGTGGGTGGTGGTGGTTTTGTGGTGGTGGTGGTGTTCTTTGTGGTGGTGGGTGGTGGTTTTGTGGTGGTGGTGGTGGTGGTGGTGGTGGTGGTGGTGGTGGTAGAGGTGGTGCGGTTGTTGTGATGGTGAACGACAAAAAAAGACTAAAACAAGAATTTAAACACACATCCGCAATCCCTCTCTCAGAAACTTGATACCCCGCCACTCAAATACGCACGCACCCGCACGCACGCGCGCGCGCACACACACACACACACACACACACACACACACACACACACACACACACACACACACACACACACACACACACACACACACACACACACACACACACACACACACACACACACACAAACACACAAATGCACACCTGCCGTTGAATTATACTGAGGAGAAAGTCCGCGGGTTGCCTGCTCTGACACAGCATGCGACCAAGGCGCAAGGACTGGTTCACCGCCTTCAGAGACTCAAGCACATCTACTGGAGGCCTCAGAATGGCGCCTCTGACGTAGTGCAGTGGATTGTGTTGTATTGAGGTGGAATGTGTTGCATTGAAGTGTATGAGCACACAGCACCACAGCACAACAACTCACAACACCACACTACAACAACACACAACACCACAGCACAACACACAACACCACAGCACAACAACACACAACACCATGGCACAACAACTCACGTGGGTTCCATCCTGCTGACCTGGGACACCAGCCTGCTGTTGAACTGCGTGATCGTCGAACCAGCCAAGTGACACTCAAAGTCCAACGTCTGCTGCTTTAATAACTCCGCCATCTAGCGAATGTTTTGAGATTGTTCGGTTTATAGCCATCCTAATTGTTGTTTGTGGGTAGTTTGAGGGCTTGATTGGGAAATGTACTTGATGATTTTTGAGCATAGAACTCAAATTTAAAAAAATTTTAAATTATTATTATTTGATTTATCGGTATAATGATTAAATAGAAAAGAAAAAAATCAACAAAAAAAGCTTAAGAGTGAATTTTTATTTCGACCTGTCGTTCAGCCTCCCTCATCTCTTCGGCCTCCTTCTCATCTCTCGCCATGGTTACAGGGGGGAAAGTGTAGTTGCTGAGGATTGAGTGAAGGTTAAGGAATGAATGGATGAATGAATGAATGAATGTAAGAAAAAGTGAAAATAGGTCTAAATGAATGAATGAATGAATGAACGAATAAATGAATGAATGAATGAATGAATGAATGAATGAATGAATGAATGAATGGATGAATGGATGAATGAATGAATGGATGATGAATGATTAAATGAATGGTGCTCACTTGGTCATCACCACCTCCATGAGGCACTTGAGAGTAGGGTAGGAGGTCCATACCTTCAGGCCTGCAGTGGTGGTGGCCAAGCGTCAGTGCTTTGTGAACTTTCGTTGTTGAAAGGTGATGAGCTATTGTGGAATACTTTGTGGATTGATTACTCATTGATACCTGTTGCAACTTCACTACAATGCACCAAGCACGCACCATCAGCATCCATTTCCTCGCCTCATACTCTTGTATCTCAATCCACCGCCTTCCTCTCTTCTTTCACTACTCTTCCACCCGCGTCCTTCCTTCTCTTTATCTTCTTTTTTCCTCAAACTTCCCTCCAACCTTCTTCTATTTCTTCATCTTCATGTCCTCCCGCCGTCCTCTCGACCTCCCTTTCCACCCTCCATGCTACTCCACTCTTCAACCTACCAATGGTCTTGGGATTGTAGGCTGCGATGATGAGTAGGCTGGTCCACGCCTTCCAGTAGAAGGATGTGATGGCCAGCTTGGGAGGAACATAGCTGTGGGTGGTGGTTGAATGTTAGTGGTTTGGTTGATAGTCACGCCCACACGTACACGCGCACACACACAACACGTACACGCGCACATGCACAAACAGACCCAGAAGGGAGTTCAGTGTTTTCTGGATGTCGGTAGGAGCACAGATCCAGGAAGGCATCTATGAAGTCCAGCCTGTCTACTTTCAATACCGGGAAGTCTGTGAAATGGATGGGTGGATGAATGAATGACTAAACACCCAACCACCCCCCTCCTTGAACACCCAACCAACCCCTCCTTGAACACCCACCTTCGGAGTAGAGGTTAGCAGCCCTTCGGACCAGCTTGTCAATGAGGTCGATGAGTTCCGGGGTGGAGAGGTGCAGATCCCTGTTACGGCCCACCGCCACTATGCAGAACAGGGTTCCCTCCATCACAGGCACCTCATACGCCAGCTTCAACATCACTCTGTGGGTACGAGGGGTGGAAGGTTTAGGAAGGTGGGTGAACGTGAGCTCGTAAGGCGTGTGTGTTTGTGGTGGATATGCAAAAGTGGTCATGGGTATGTCAGTGTGGTAGGTAGGTGTGCTTGGTAGTGAGTGAATGTTCCTGTAGTGAGTGGGTGTGCTTGGTAAGGAGTGGGTGGGTGTCCCGTCATGTCATATGACATGAGGAACGTCAAGGAAGCAATAATACCCATGCAAGCACGACATCTCGTCACGAACCTCTTGTCGTTCTCAGAGGGCCAACTGTCAACCTTGGAGTAGTGCTCTGCCTTCTCCACAAACAACACCTTCCTCAGACTTCATGTGACAACATGGGGGATATAAATAAAAATAATTTGAAAATAATAATAATAATAAAAATAAAAATAAATAAAAAATAATAATAATAATAATAATAATAATAATAATAATAAAAATATTAAAAAAATATAAAAAAAAAAAATAATAATAACGAGAATAATGTTAATAATAGTAAAGAACATCATAGAGTTATTATTATTAGTTCTGAGCAAAAAAAATTATTAGAAAAAAATAAAAGAAAAAGAAAGAGCACCAGTGCATAAAGTCTGACGACTTGAGGGGCGCCATCTTGGGAGCGATTGACTGCAGCCACCACACTGCGTCCCTCTGCGCGAACATCGTCTGCTTCTGGAAGGCTCTTATGAGCTCCACGTCTGGTGGTTGTTGGTGATGGTTGTTGTTGGTAGTGGATGTTGGTGGTGGTGTTTTGGTGGTGGTTGTTGGTGGTGGTGGTTTGTTGTTGGTGGTTGTTGGTGGTGGTGGTTTGTTGTTGGTGGTTGTTGGTGGTGGTGGTTTGTTGTTGGTGGTTGTTGGTGGTGGTGGTTTGTTGTTGGTGGTTGTTGGTGGTGGTGGTTTGTTGTTGGTGGTTGTTGGTGGTGGTGGTTTGTTGTTGGTGGTTGTTGGTGGTGGTGGTTTGTTGTTGGTGGTTGTTGGTGGTGGTGGTTTGTTGTTGGTGGTTGTTGGTGGTGGTGGTTTGTTGTTGGTGGTTGTTGGTGGTGGTGGTTTGTTGTTGGTGGTTGTTGGTGGTGGTGGTTTGTTGTTGGTGGTTGTTGGTGGTGGTGGTTTGTTGTTGGTGGTTGTTGGTGGTGGTGGTTTGTTGTTGGTGGTTGTTGGTGGTGGTGGTTTGTTGTTGGTGGTTGTTGGTGGTGGTGGTTTGTTGTTGGTGGTTGTTGGTGGTGGTGGTTTGTTGTTGGTGGTTGTTGGTGGTGGTGGTTTGTTGTTGGTGGTTGTTGGTGGTGGTGGTTTGTTGTTGGTGGTTGTTGGTGGTGGTGGTTTGTTGTTGGTGGTTGTTGGTGGTGGTGGTTTGTTGTTGGTGGTTGTTGGTGGTGGTGGTTTGTTGTTGGTGGTTGTTGGTGGTGGTGGTTTGTTGTTGGTGGTTGTTGGTGGTGGTGGTTTGTTGTTGGTGGTTGTTGGTGGTGGTGGTTTGTTGTTGGTGGTTGTTGGTGGTGGTGGTTTGTTGTTGGTGGTTGTTGGTGGTGGTGGTTTGTTGTTGGTGGTTGTTGGTGGTGGTGGTTTGTTGTTGGTGGTTGTTGGTGGTGGTGGTTTGTTGTTGGTGGTTGTTGGTGGTGGTGGTTTGTTGTTGGTGGTTGTTGGTGGTGGTGGTTTGTTGTTGGTGGTTGTTGGTGGTGGTGGTTTGTTGTTGGTGGTTGTTGGTGGTGGTGGTTTGTTGTTGGTGGTTGTTGGTGGTGGTGGTTTGTTGTTGGTGGTTGTTGGTGGTGGTGGTTTGTTGTTGTTTAGTGGACGTCACTTTGGAGGATGAGTTGGTTTAATGGCGATGAAGTATTAGCAAGCCTAACTACTTCACAACCCAGCCAACTATACAAGCACCCATCCAAGCACCCATCCAAGCACCCATCCAAGCATTTAGTCAAGCACCCATACAAACATACATCCAAACACCTATACAAGCACCCATACAAACACACGTACAAACACCCATAAAAACACACATACAAACACCCATACAAACACACGTACAAACACCCATAAAAACACACATACAAGCACCCATACAAGCACCCATACAAACACCCATACAAACACCCATCCAAGCATTCATACAAACACCCATACAAGCAAGCATACAAGCAAGCACCTTTGAGATCCAGTCTAGCAACTACTGAAGCAGCTTCCTTAACGGCCGGACTGACTCCCAACAACACCACCATGCACACCAAGTCTACCACCGACAACACATACCTCTCCTGGGGTGTTGGTGATGATGATAATAAATATAAAATAATAAATAAAAATAATTTATGTATCATTATTATTGTTTGTATCAGGTATTCTACTACTGTTAAAATTATAATACAATACAATACAAACACGAATATTATTATAGTGGCATTAACCCGTAGAGTTTAAAGGCCAACTATGCTATTGAAATAATAATAGATACAATTCAGTAGCTGACGTCATAAACATCTCTCGACCACCAACACACCACTGCAACGTTCTCCATCCTACAACCACCAAAGCGCCTGCACCACCCCCACTGGCACCTTGATGAGTGGATCAAGGTCCTTGAACTTGGCGGAGGTGCTCTTGTCCTGCAGGAGGTTGAAGACGAACAGCTGGAGACTGAACTCGCCTTTACACGTCCTTGCCACCTCCCTCACCATCAACCTCAAGCTCCTCAAGTTGTCGTCTCGGGTCATCAAACACTCGAGACACAACTCCGCTAGAAGCTGCGTTGGGGTGTTGGAGTGAGTGGGGCTTCGGGTGATGAGGCGGTGATATCGTTATATTTTTGGTGGAATAATGTCGTTATGGAGGTTGGTTGATGGGGTAGAGAAGAAGTTGATGAAGATCACTGGAATAAATGTGAGAAAAAATCTGCAAAAATCGACAAAGAAGCTAGAAATCAAAACATAAACATAAAAGCCTCAAAAATAAAACTTAAAACCTAACAAAAACAACAAAACCAACAACTACCACAACAACAATCAATACAACAACAACGAAAAAAAATTACAACTACTATAACTACAACAACAACAACAACAACAACAACAACAACTGGCTCAACCTTGCAAGTGGTCTCCTGGCTGTGGTGGAGCATGTTGCTGATGATGGTCATGTTGTTGTTCCCCCGGGAGGGAGTCATCTCGTTGAGGACCACTTGGCGCAGAATGAGTGCCAGATGCTGGCTGTTTGCTCCTATGAGCTCCCTGTGTGTGCGTGTGTGTGTGTGTGTGTGTGTGTGTGTGTGTGTGTGTGTGTGTGTGTGTGCGTGTGTGTGTGTGTGTGTGTGTGTGTGTGTGTGTGTGTGTGTGTGTGTGTGTGTGTGTGTGTGTGTGTGTGTGTGTGTGTGTGGAAACTAGTGATAACGATTAAGTTAATGTTTGAAACGTCATCAAATTTAAGCGCCTCAGTTGCTTGCCTTTTTTTGTTTCAAAAATTAACCCCAAAATCTTGGTAGTCATGAAACGACTTTAAAAATAAACAGAAAAAGCACACAGAAAATTAAGCACACAAAAAGGCACCCTCACTTGATGCAGAGGTTGTAGTGGCTTGTGACGGACTTGTTCTTGTTGCGGATGCCGGAAATGGAGTTGATGAGTTCCAGGTCGGTGGGGTTGTTGCCCGGGTCGCAGTTTAAACACACCGCCATCAAGAGCTCTTGAGCCACTCTTTGTAACTGTCGCGTGTGTGGCGGGTGTTTGTGTGGTGGATGGCTGTGGTGTTTGTGTGGTGGATTGCTGTGGTGTTTGCGTGGTGGATTGCTGTGGTGTTTGTGTGGTGGATTGCTGTGGTGTTTGTGTGGTGGATTGCTGTGGTGTTTGTGTGGTGGATTGCTGTGGTGTTTGTGTGGTGGATTGCTGTGGTGTTTGTGTGGTGGATTGCTGTGGCGTTTGTGTGGTGGATTGCTGTGGTGTTTGTGTGGTGGATTGCTGTGGTGTTTGTGTGGTGGATTGCTGTGGCGTTTGTGTGGTGGATTGCTGTGGTGTTTGTGTGGTGGATTGCTGTGGTGTTTGTGTGGTGGGTGCTTGTGGTGTTTGTGTGGTGGATTGCTGTGGTGTTTGTGTGGTGGATTGCTGTGGTGTTTGTGTGGTGGATTGCTGTGGCGTTTGTGTGGTGGATTGCTGTGGTGTTTGTGTGGTGGATTGCTGTGGTGTTTGTGTGGTGAGTGCTTGTGGTGTTGAGTTAGTGGGTGCTTGTGATGCTAATGAAGTTGATGAGTAGGAGAAAGAAAAAGATGATAGTTGCATCCATAATAAATGTATTTTTTGGTATGTTCCACTATACCATATTGAAAATAACTTCAAACAATCTCCTCCAAATCCTCAAACTGGCTCTTCAACCCACTCCTCCTCCATTCCACCCATCCATCTCCATCCAACAACGAACAACACCTCCCCAAACACCTCCCACTCTCATCAGTCACCCACCACCTTAGGACTCTGAAGCCACATTTCGAGTCTCTGCACGGCCAGCGTCCTCACCTCCGAGAGACCACACGTGCTCACCAGGGTCCTCACCAGGTTCTTGGAACCCCCATCCAGTGGTTGCCTCCTGCTTAACTGGTCCTTGAGCTGAGTGGGTTGGGTTGTTAGGGATTGGTTGGGTTGTTAGGGATGGGTTGGGTTGTGAGGGGTGGGTTGGGTTGTGAGGGGTGGGTATGAGTTTTGAAATGAGTTAAAAGATTGAGTAGTTTGAGTTATGGAGAGTTTGTTGGGTAAAGTAGCTAGTGAGACGGGAGCTGGGTTGTGAAGAACTTGATGAGTGAGTTATTAAAAACAGTTGAGTAGATTGTGGAGTTGCTGAGTAAGAGTAGAAACTACTGGGGCGTGAGAAGTAGGTCGATGGAGAGGGTGATGAAATGTGCATTTGGGTTGTTAGATTGCGAGGTGAGGGGGTCAGTTGAATGGGTGCATGGTTGAAGAACTATGAAAATCTTCCACCTTATCCAAGGTATGCGACTCTATTGTTGTTTGCTGGCAGGAAAACCTGATGAGGTTGCATGGATTATAAAAGAATGCCCCATTCACCAATCATTCATCCATTCATTCATTTATTCAATCATTCATCCATTCATTCATTTATTCAATCATTCATCCATTCATTCATTTATTCAATCATTCATCCATTCATTCACTAATTCAATCATCCATTCATTTATTCATTAATCCAATCATCCATTCATTTATTCAAGCAGCCATTCTATCATCCATTCATCTATTCATTCACCCATTCATTCATTCATCCACCACCACCACCACCACCACCACCACCACCACCACCACCACCACCACCACCACCACCAATCCTCCCTCCAGTCATGAATGCAGGTAACCCCCATTGCGACCTGTTGATGAGCCGATCTTGATGGAACTCACTGCTGACGCTTGGAGGAACTGTGCTATTTTTAGAAACATCTTCACTCTCTGAGATTGCGGGCGAAATGTTTTTATTATTTGTTTGCTGAAATTTTATTTTGTTTTATCTATTTGCATTGTATATTATTTCTTTGTATTTTAATTTAATAAATATTATTTGTATACATTCGAAGTTTATTATTAGCATTGGAGTGTATTTATTGTATGGTATTGTATTTTATAAACAATACAACAACCAACTCCACACCAACTCATGAGCTGTCAATAAACACCATCTTATGGCCAGTCAATGGGTGAACCTGAGGACTTGGGAGTTTGATCAGACGAAGGTGCTTTGGCGTCGGAGGAAGTTGAAGGTAGTTTTGTGTTGAAGGCTGTGAGGAGGTTGCTGACAAAAGAGCTACACTCTGACCGATCCACCCATGTTCGATCACCCAAACAGTCGTCCAGGAACGCCTGTAGTGGAGGAGGGAAGAGAAAATAATAAAAAGGAAAATAAGAGGAATAAAGAAAAATTTTAAAAATAGGAAAAATAAAAAAAATGATGAAAATAAAGAAAATAAGAAAAATAAATAAAAAAAAGAAAAAAGAAAAAAGAAAAAAAGAAAAAAAGTGTTGTGAAAAGGGATGTAGGAGTAGCAACAATGAGTTTGTAAATTTTCTTGAAACTGTTGAAGAAGTTTCAATCTCTGATGAACTACCACACTTGCACTACCTCAGTCGGCAACATCACACCATCACCACACAGCCACCACCCACCTCGATGAAGACATCTGGCCACGAATGGTCATCTTCAAAGACACAGCCGAGGATGTTGCAAGCAAGCACCTGGCAGTGAGCCTTTGACCTTCCAGAAGAATCTCGACGCAGCAGGGCGACCAGAGACTTGATGGGTGGGGAATAGAATTTGAAAGCTTAGTGTTACAGGAAGGTTTGACTAAAACATTGAGTAGATGTGGGGAAATAAATAATAACTAATATCCTGTGTATGAAACATAAAAGATATAACATAGAATAAATATTTCAAGTTACAAAACTGAAAACTTGAATAATAAACAAGACATGAATTGATTGAATCTTCAAATAGACATAATTGAAGATGAATTATGAAAACCTCTGTGATTATATCTTTCTGGAAAGTGAATGGCTTTGTCTTGGCAAGGTACAGCATGCCATAGCACATGGCGTGGTCTGGTCTGGTTTTGTTGTTCCGAAGGTGTTTCACTGCTCCACACAGCAACCCCTCCACTCTGGCACTGTCTGCCAAAGACTCTTCTACCAATTCCACAAGGTTTTGACCTTCAACTTGAAGTAGGTCAAAAAATTTGAAGATGGTTGCGGTGAATAAAACTTTTTTTGAACTTATTGGTAAAACCAGAGTATAAAAAATTATTTTTTGATTTTTTACATGACTTATAGATTTGATATTTTATTAATTAAGTTATTGGAAAAAGTTGAATATTAGATGCTTGACCAACCATCAATGGCCACTTCTTCATACTGATATGACTGCACAGTTGGTGAAAGTCTGTAGTCCGGTGAGCTGTTGGATGTGCTTGAAAGGGGGAAAATGGATGCCGAAGCAGACGTTTTGAGGCGCTTGTTCGGCGCGTACTGCAATCCAGATGGGACATTTCTCTTCAATGAGGTAACTCCTGAAATCCCTGTCACCATGGGCTTTTTTGAAATGCCGCTTTTCAAACTTCCATCTTGTTTTGTTTTGCTGCCCAGCACAAAAAACTCGTTCGGATGAACATGAGCTGAAAATTTAATAGTACCACGATCTAGAATAAGCGACTCATTAAAATTGAATTTGAGCTAAAAATTGAATTATAAATCCATCGCCATTCAAAAAAAGTTTCATTGAGTATATTATAAAACTTTTTTGCTTCAAAAATAATCCGTTTTCAATGTTTGAAAATATTGAAAAACCTTTAGTAGGTCTTTTAGACATTTGATTATTTTTAAAACTCTCAGCTGAAATACCCGATTTTAAATAACTACGTACGCAAATTATATTTAAACTACTAGAAGCTGATGGTGTATCAAAAGTTTACTTTTTAAATTTTCTGTAGCGAATAATTTCTCAAATCAAAATAATTTTGAAAATAAAAAATTGTTTATGAAAACTGATAAACAAATCAATTTTTCAAGTGAAATTTGTGATAAACCCAGCCTTTGAGACTTTCATTTTTATCCCATACAAATGTTGCTTATATATAATTAGATAGTGGTAAGTTATATAAAAACTGAATTTCAAGTATCACATTGAAAATCAGTTCAAAAAAAAAATCTTTGTTTTGAATTTAAAGTTTTTTTGGAAAAAACTGGAAAAAATAGAAAAAACCTTAAGCATAAAAAAAATGAAAAAACTAAAAATAATAAAAATAATTTAACTGAAAATAATACTTAAGTTGCTATGAAAAAAGTAAAAACGATTTTTTATATAAATGTTTCGAAACTTTTGACATTTTTTTTGTTTTCGGCTTAAGGTGTTATTAGCCCCATTGAATATAGTGAAAATACACCAAATATATCAAAAAACCTTCCAGGTGTTTGAATTAGATAAATGGACGAATAATTAATCAAAAGACACTATGTGTTTATAGACAAATGGATGAGTGGTTGATAAGGTGGGTTGATGAGAATATTCGATTTTTCGACTTATTGAATCTTTTCCCTCAATTGATAGTTCAACAAACTTCTCACTCGTCCCTTCTTCCACCAGTCATTGTTTAGACTTCGTTTTTGATTTTTCACTTTTTATCATACTGCAAACAAAATCTTTAGCTTAATCATCTTCCATCTTCGTTGCATCCAACAACTGAAATATAAGACAATCCAACCCTCAAACTATTAGTTTCTTAGCTTATTTTGTTTTACTGACTATTGTAACTTTTTAAACTATAGACTCTCTGAGACCACACGACAGCTTTCACCAAAACTTTCAAAAGTGCTGTCTGCTCAGTTTCTGGTACTCACGAAATTTCGCGTATAACTCTTGCTCTTATCTCTTTACACTGGTTATCTTTAAAAAAATATCAGTTTTCAAAATCTACACTCTAATTTTCAAAATAAAAAATAATCACTTTTCTTGCTGTTTAAATGACCTTTCAAGTTGCCTCCTCGTAAAGGTCTGAAATCTTTTACTTATTTTTTAAGGATACTATCTAATAGAACTTATGTTAAGTCTGCATTTCACTACTGTAGCCTCCTTTTATGGAACTCTCCTCCCTTCAATCTTACTTCTGTTATTTTTCTACTTTTTTTTCAAGTTAAAACTTTGTTATTCAAACGGTTCGTAGCGGGGCGCTCTTGAACGGCGTGATCAGCGCTATACAAATTCTTTGATTAGATTAGATTGGATGAATGATAATACATCTATGAAGCTTTAAAGAAAAGAGCTTAATATCCTGGTTTAAAATTTTCTTTTTCCATGGATTTCATAGAAGTAAAAACGCCGAAAAGTTATATTCCATTGTAAATATAGAAAATAATTTTTTTTTAATTTTATAATATTTTTTTTAATATTGAAATTTTTATTTTATAGAAATTAATCTACTTAAATTTTGAAAAACTGTTCCAAGTTTTATTTGAACTAATATTGTGAGAGACAGTTTAAAAAGCAATTGTAACAAAAAACATGTGACTACCAATGAACATTTTTTTAAAATAAATAAATAAAAATATTTAAATGTTTTCCAACTGCTTTGTAAGCCTTTGCTTGAAGTTGTAGAGTGTTGAAAACTTTTGCGAGAGTGTTGCGGAGTTGAACAATGTAACTTATCTAATCTGATCCAATTGAATCAAAGTGAGTAAAAAGTTAGATAAAACATCAATTGAAGAAAAAGGTTAAATAAGTCGAAAAAATTGCTAAAGTATACAAGATCAAATTTCGATAAGTTGAGTTAGAAGGTATGAATGGAGAATTTGTTATAAATACGAATAATGAGATTTTTGAATTGATTTAGGAAATAGGGCTGAAATTTTTTTTAAAAGTTTTTTGAAGTTGTAAGTAGCATGAAAATGAGAGGAAACAAGTTACATTTTGAAAAGCTGAATGAGATAATATAAAAATAAAGGGTTATATTGATGAATGGATTGAAAGATTATCTTTTTGAAAATGCGTATTGAGGAAATGTTGTTTTTTTAATGAAGATAAATATTTTTCATCATATTAAATATTTTTTGAGTATTAAATATATTGTTTGTACATTTATTGAAGTTATAAACACAACTTAGAATAAAGAATTTTTCATTTCTTTCAAATAAAATAAACTTATGATCTTTGCAAATTTTGATTTTTTTAAAGAACTTACAAACCATTCTAAGTAATTATTTGATTCTGAATGTACTTTTAAAAGTTAAAGCTTCATCTTTTTGTTTATAAGATTTTAAATATATAAACGGTTTTTGTTTGATTGAATATTAATGTTTTTATCTCTATGAACGATTTCATTGAAAGAATGTTTAGTTTATAGTTTTAGGACCTATTTTATGTTTATCGAAGTTTTTAAAAAATGGAAGCACTTTTTGCTTGTACGAAATGTCACTCCAGACATCCATTCGAAGACTTGAGTTCTGCTGAACAATTGTGTAAAGTAAGAAGTTTAAATGTTATTTTGTTTGATCGAAAATCGCACTAACTTGTCGTTTTAGTTTCTCGAGTTTAAAAAAAATTCTGTTGATTTTATTTTTTTTCTTGTTTTTAAATTTTTTTTTGCTGTAATTAGAAATTCAAACTTCAAAGAGGCAATGTATATAAATGCTGAATTCTTCTTTTGTCTATACTTTAAGCATTAGTTTATTTTTTTCAATTCATAAACAGTATATTAGTTTCTATTGTATTTATACTATGGTCGTAAATTATTTAAAATAAAATCTTTAAAATAAATGAAAAAATTATTTAACTAATAAAACATTAAGGCATGTCAAAAGCCTGGAGATGTTGTCAGATGCATCTATTGTAGGCATGAGTTCCAAGCAGACGAGTATGTTTTCTTTATAATCCATTTTTCATAGTCATTCAATTTAGAACATTCAAACAAATATTCAGACAGATAATTTTAATAATTTTTTGATAATATTATTTTGAATATATGATTAATAATTTTTTTGATAATATTATTTTGAATATATAATTAATAATTTTTTTTTTCATATTTCAATTTTATTTGAATCATCCTTTTTCAGAAAAAGTGGTCACAATGCAGTGTGCAGACATTGCACCCACCATCTCAAAAACCATGGCAAGGTTACACATCATCAAATTTTTTATTGAATATATTTTTGTCTAATTCGAAATTATTTCAATTTTATCAGCAACAAAATCAAAAAAATAATAAATCAGAGCTACTCTATAGAAAAATAAAATCCTGAAAAAATCTAACTCACTTTTCATAAAATGAAATAACTTATTTCCAATACTTAATGTCATGACTGTCTTTATGAATGGCTGAATTCACAATCATGTTGACTTATTCATTTTGTCACCTCGTCCACAGCCCAAAGCTTGCGACTACTGCAAAGAAATTGCAGCCTTTGTAGGTCGGAAGTGCCACAGGTGAAAAGTCACTCATGTTATGTTTGCTCACACACACACACACACACACACACTATCAATTCACCCGCACTTCTATTGATTCACCAAGTTATCCACTCTTGACTCATCATCCACCCGTGCAGCCACACATACTTCCACACATACATCCACACATACATCCACACATACATCCACACATACATCCACATATACATTCACACATACTCACACACATACTCCCACACATAAATCTACACATTCATTCAACCACACCTTATCCACTTTTTCCAGGTGCAGTCATCAGGAGAAGAAGTATGGACAGCCTCAGATGTGTGAGAGGTGCAAGAATGTATGTGCCTTCGATCGTGGTGCTGAATACCGTAGCAATGTAAGTGTTTGTGTGTGTGTGTGTGTGTGTGTGTGTGTGTGTGTGTGTGTGTGTGTGTGTGTGTGTGTGTGTGTGTGTGTGTGTGTGTGTGTGTGTGTGTGTGTGTGTGTGTGTGTGTATGGTTGTGTGACGTTTAGTCAAGTTTAAAATTAATAAATAAATACATTTAGAAGTTTCTACAAAATTCTACGTAAATCCTAGATGGAGGGAAAGTGGTTGTGCTGGTTGTGTATCATGGCGTACAAGAGAGGAAAGAAGAGGGGGCATTCGACCAATCATTCGTCTCCGTTCAACAACACGCCCACCAATCAGAGTGACAAGAAGTCATTCAAACTCCCTTCTTTCGCTGACGTCATCAATGACAACAACAACAACGCCGCCAGTAACAGTGACTCGAGGTTGTTTTTGTTATAGTTGCGGCCAACTGTTATGGATTTGTCCATTAGATTTTATATGTTATTATCTTTGTCGTCGTAATCACCGTCATCACTAGCATCATCATCATCATCATCATCATCATCATCATCATCATCATCATCATCATCATCATCACCTGCAGCAGGTTGAAGTTGGATGGGCGAACGGACACATCTCCGAAGAAACGGAAGATAGACAGCAACTCCAACCACTTGAAGTCTTCATTACACTCATCATTTCTTCCAAATATTTATTTATAGATATTTTTTGGAATTTAATTTTTTTAATCTTTTTATTTTTCTATGAATTATTCAATTGTTCGTTTTATCCTTCATTAATTTTTTGTTGTTGTAATTCAACAAACACTTTTCCGATCGTATTCACTCACCCTCTCAACTTCCTTCATAAGTCCAACTCCTTCAACCCAACCCAAAAACTTTTCCTCCTCAGCCCCAATTCAACCCAATCACCAGCCCACCCAAAGACTCCAACCTTCTCAAGCTCGCCCAACCCCATGCAACTGCGCAGGAACACCTTTGAGATGGATTGCTTCTCCACTGAGTACCTGTCTACCATTTCTCAACTGCGTGAGACGGTCGAAGGCCTCAAAAAGCAACTGCAACAGAAGGAACAACTCTTGATGCAGAAGGACTGCCAGGTTGTCGTTGTTGTTGTTTGTATTCGCGTTGTTGCTGTTGTTTGTATCCGTGTTGTTGCTGTTGTTTGTATTCCTGTTTTTTGGCTTTTGGGTTCGTTGTTTGTGTTCGTGTTGTTGTCGCTGTGTTTTGTATTTGTGTCAAGCAACCAACCATCAATACAATTTACCAACCAACTATCCTTCACCACTCCACCAATCAACCACCAATCTACCACTCCACCAACTAACCACCAATTCACCACTCCACCAATCAACCACCAATCTACCACTCCACCAACCAACCATCCATGCAGATAACTGAATTGAAAGCGCAGATCTACGAGGTGGAGAAGAAAACGAGACAGAAAGTGGACCAGCTCAAGAAGTCACATGACGATGCTGTTGACTCTCTCTTGGTGAGTGTATGTGTTTGTGCTTGTGCGTGTGTATGTGTGCGTGCTATCGTTTGTTTGTGCACGTGCTTGTGTGCGTGCAATTGTTTGTGCATGTGATGAATTTAGTGACTCATTCTTTGTTGAGGTACATGGATAAATTTGTTTGAAAATTATTCTCTCACCCGCGATCACCATGACAACAGTTGAAAATGCGAGAGTTACAAAGAACACTGGCTTCATACAAAAAGAGTCAATCCAAAAGGTGAACTGTTGTTGTCGTTGCAACAACCATAGCAACAACAACAACAACTCCAAATCCAAACTGCAACAACAAAACAACATAACAACAGTTGAAACTCTTCACCTACAAAGGCAGCAGTATAAAAATGAATACTGCAGCTACATAACAACAAAAACAACAATAACAACAGCAACTGCAACATCACAACCGGCTTGGCATCCTTATAGCTAGCAACCTAACAACAAGACAAAAACGACAGCCATAGAAACGTAACGGTACCCAAAAACAACAAATAAAAATCAAGGTCAACTACAACAACAATTTATCAGCAATATTTACAACAACATCTACAACAACCGTAAAAAAACAACACCAACAACAACAAAAATAGAAAGACAACAAAATTTACAACATTTGAATCTTCAACATTTCACCTACCTCGTCAACAACAAAACTCCACAACAATGCTACACCAGCGAATCACAAAGACAATGTACATACGATGAGTGTCGCTGGTGCTCGGCATTTCGACACCAAAATAACCTGAGTAATAATAAACTTGACTTTGTTATTTCAATTACAATTATTACAACAACAACAATGGTAACACTCATTTTCGACTACTACTACTACTACTACTACTACTACTACTACTACTACTACTACTACTACTGCTACTGCTACTACTACTACTACTACTACTACTACTACTACTACTACTACTACTACTACTGCTACTACCACTACTACTACTACTACTACTACTACTACTACTGCTACTACTACTACTACTACTACTACTACTACTACTACTACTACTACTGATAACAATAATAATAGTAATAATAATATTATTATTATTATTATTAATAATCGTCAAAGAAACCAGATCACGGTTCTTATTGTTTTCAGCTTTTTATCATCACCTTAGATGCTCGTGTGTAAACGCATTTGGGTGTCGTCATCATCATCATCATCATCATCATCATCATCCTCATCATCGTCATCATCATCATCATCATCATCATCATCATCATCATCATCATCACCACCACAATTACAACACTAGCAAGCCTAGCTCATCAATCTTTTTTACCTTTTTAACTTACGCTACGAGTGGTTGAGGTGGAATGATACAAATGAGATATTCGACACTTGGTGTTACAAAAAATCTGCGTTGGTTTCAATTTGTACGCCCACATTTCATGCCAAACTGATCATTTTATACGTTTGAAATTTTAACTTATTTTAATTATTTTTCGTTTGTAGATATTCACACAACGAATAATATTCATTTCATTTCATATAACTCCAAGCTTCCCTGATAAATAGCAATTTTCAATGCTTGCTTTCATAACTTCCGCTTAAGCACCTCCATGGCAACCACCTTGACGACAGACATCAGGTAGGAATGTTTATAATATAATAAAATAAGCAAAATAATTAATATAAACAATATAATGATGATAATGAGCAATAATAATTATAGTAAACACCATAATACTGATGAAAAAACATGATAATAATTTAAAATAGACCTATTTAAGATCTGTAAGAGCTCAAGTGATAGAGGAAGGAAAGCAATGATTTATGGTGAGTGAGGCTAGTGCATGCAGGAGAAACCTGACATACAAGGACTTCATGGAAGGTACTCAGAGAGGCACAGTGAGGCGTTGGTGCCTCCGAAGCCGAAGGAGTTTGTAATGGCGATGCACTTTTCGTCGCCTTTCCTCCACGGCTGCTGCTGCGCATGCACGAGATGGAGAGGGAAGGGGATGGTGGAGGGGTCGGAGAGGTTGAGGGTAGGAGGGAAGGTCTTGTGCTTGCAAGCGAGTGCCGTGAACGCCGCCTCTGTAGATCCAGCCCCACCCAGCATGTGTCCCAGGGCTCCCTTGGTGGACGAAACCAAGGGTCGTTCTGGCTGCTGTTGGTGCTGGTGAAAAAGCGAGTGAATTGCTTCGGCTTCCGCCTTGTCTCCTAGCGGCGTGGAGGTGGCGTGTGCGTTGATGTAGGCTACCTGGTGGGGTTCTACTCCAGCGTCCCTCAGGGCTGCCTGCATGCACCTCAGAGCTCCGTCTCCGTTGAGGGAAGGAGCCGTGACGTGGTTGGCATCGGAAGAGAGTCCGTAGCCCAGTACCTCTGCAATGGGCTCAGCCGACCTGTCCAGGGCGTGTTGCAAGCTCTCGAGCACCATGATGCAAGCTCCTTCCGAGATCACAAAGCCGTCCCGTAAAGCATCGAAAGGTCTAGAGGCCTCGGTGGGACGGTGGTTGAAGGAGGTGGCTAGGGCTCTCATCCTCGACAGACCTGCCAGCACCAGAGGCTCTATGGATGCTTCTGTGCTGCCACAGATCATGGCGTCTGCGTCACCACCTCGAATGAAACGGAAGGCGTCCCCTATGGAGTGAAGACCCGTGGTGCAAGCTGTCGCCACTGAGTGGTTCAGCGCCTGGTGGTGGTGGTTGTTGATGGGTGGATGGTAGTTCGAATGACTGTTTGATGGATGAATGGTGGTAGGGTGGTGGTCGTTGGATGAATGGTGGTCGTTGGGTGAAGGATGGTGGTTGGTTGAAGGATGGTGGTTGATGGGTGAAGGATGGTGGTTGATGGGTGAAGGATGGTGGTTGAGTGAAGGATGGTGGTTGGGTGAAGGATGGTGGTTGGGTGAAGGATGGTGGTTGATGGGTGAAGGATGGTGGTTGAGTGAAGGATGGTGGTTGATGGGTGAAGACTGGTGGTTGGGTGAAAGGTGGTTTGGCGGAGAGTGATGTTAGGGTAAATTTATTTTAAGATATTTTTGAGTGGTTGGTGGTGGAGTGTAGTTGTGAAGTGGTTGGTGGTGAAGATGATTGTTGGGTGGATGGTGGTCGAGTGTGAGTGTTTGGATTGCAGTATTGTTGACTGTAAGATGGCGGTGTGAGGGTTTACAACTCTATAATGATGCCTTTGGAAGTTGAAGTGGTGAAAATGGCAGAAAGAAGTAAAAGTCTGGTTGGCATTTCAAAAGTAAACTTTGAAAAAAAAAATTTATTTGAGTTTGTAGCCAAAAGTTTAACAAAACAATAAGTGTTAGAGGACAACCTTAGCCTGGAATTGTATGCTGATTAGGCCTGCAGTCATGTTGGTGAGGATTTGAGGAATGAAATGAGGACTGACTTTGTTGTAGGAAGCGTTAAACATTGCATCTGTGTCCCTGACTCTCCATACTTCCACCAAACTACTACCCACTGCTACTCCTGGCGTCAAAAATAATATACTTTTTTTTAAAATACGTTTTAAATTATAAACATACGATCAAAAAATTTACACTTCAAAAATTTGTTTGAAAATATATTCTTAAATTTCAAGAAATACAAATCTCTCATTCATTTCTTGAAAAATGAATTTTTATCAAAATTCTTTTTGTGGTTTTAAAAGACTAATGATTAGCAAGTGACTCAATGCACCAGTGATGAGTTGAGTTTTCTCCTTGCTCAAGTCCAACTGGGCCTGTGCCACAGCATCATGAGCAGCCCGCAGAGCGTACATGGAAGCTTTTGAGGCGCACCTCATGTTGCAGCGGATGTCCAATGAGTCTAGATTGAATTCATCTTCACCCTTCCCTTCCTTCACAACCCCTGCTATGCGACTTGGCAGCTTACTGAAAGCTTTGGTGACAGATGATGAATCGTATGAAAATTGGAAATTAAATTTAAAAAATTTGGAAATTAATTATGAAAAATATAGTTATCAGTATTTTTATTAATCATGCTCTATTCTGAAAATAAATTTATAAATTCACATAATCCTTCAGTCTCGAAAGTTTACAAGTTAATGCCACTATAATAATAATCGTACTTGTATCTAATGCGCACCTGGGCCTATTAACTTGGAAATTCCACTTCGTCCATCTATCAATCTTTTCCAAACCACTTCACTCCCTGTGCCCAAACAAGTCACCAGACCTATGCCTGTTATTACTACTCTACGTGCCATTTCAATACTGCTGCCTTTATTTTTATTGTTTAAAGTTTACAAAGCAAGGTCAAAAAACAGATTTATGAGTTTCATAGGCTTTTGGAAGATTTGATCAAGTTTTATTTTGTCGTACGCATAATTCAAAAAGGTGTGGAGTTCATTAGTGGTGTTTAATTCTTGAATATGAAATGTACACTTTTAAAAAATAATTTAAAAATGAATTGAAGCAAAAACCTTTAAAAGTAAACTAGAAAAAATACTTTAAACGTTCTTGAAGCAGTTTTGACGATAAATCGTGAATAAAAAAAAAATCAATAACTGATTGTGAGAAAAATAACAGTATGAAAAATAAAAATAAATTAAGAATAATTTCTGGATTTTTCTCTCAAGACCCCGCACCAGCTGATCTGGCTTCCTGGTCACACAACTTCAAAGCTCTTTCCTATACATTTTTCATAGTGACTTTAAATTTTAGAAAAAAATAATATTTTTACAACAATTGTTAAAGTTCTAAATATTTTATTTTTATTGTATTTATTAATGTTTAAAATGTATTTTAATTTTTTCATAAAACACTCAATGTTACAAGATAACTTCAATAGGTGAATAATGCATTTTTAAAAGTTGGTTGCGTCAAAATGCATGACTGTTTCATTTATTGCATTCAATTCCTTCAATTGAAATGCTCAAATTGATTTTCACCTCTTCCAATCAAACCAATGAGTTAAAGACAATATTAGGGATTCGAACCTGTCTTTCACCTATTACAAAATAACCGTGGTTATCATCTTAACTTCAAACCAATCAGACGCTTAAAACGCTTAAACGATAGATCGGTTATAAAAATATAATTTCATGCATTCATTAGTTAAATTATTATTCATACGAAAAGTAATAAAACTTGAAAAAATTTAGTAATGCACCTTCAATGAAGCAACTCTACCATTCAAGGATTTCATATCTCCTTTGACTCCTTCCATTTTGTCTTTATAAACTTTTGCTTTACGCATCTAAAATGCAGATGGTGAAATGAAGATGGAAAAAATTTAACGAAAAAGAACCAAAGGATCTACCATATCAAAAATCTCAAGCATCATGGGACTTTGTGAAATCTTTTCATTTTCTTGAACAATTGTTTCCAATACAGACTCTTGGCTTTCTCTGTCAAAGTGTTATATAATTTTTCAAAACACTAAATTTTTAATTAATTTATTGAAAAAACTAAAACGATATTTTTACAGAATAACTTTCAAGTTCATATTTTCTTCTTGCATCTCTAATTTTTGCAATATGTCTGAACAGTTTTCTGTGAACAAAAGAAGTTTGTCAATTCAAAATACATATGGAGTGACTTTCTGAAAAAATCTTTTTAGAAACCACATAGAAGCCTCATACAAAATAATGACAACTATGAAGTTGTGTTACACATGGTAGCATGGAGGTTACCATACAGATAATATTTTTAAATCAATTTTTTTTGTATATACTTTACATCAATATAACAAAAAAAATATTAAAATACCGACAAATGTTTAAAATGCAGATCAAATAGCAAACAAATGCAGCAACCAAGAAAATACAGGAATACTTACCAGATAACCAGTTTAAATGTACACACTATGATTATCGTAGGTTAAAAATTTTACTTTTTTCGAGAGAAGATGAAAAGAAAAAACGTAGTAAAAGACAAAAAAAGGGTTTGGAATAAAATAAATTCGCGAGAATCTTATCAGAAATATCAAGGATAAATAATTTAAAACATGGGCCGATATATTTGAAAACGAATTTTAAACCTATGAAAAGGGTCAATACCTAAAAGTTGAAAGCGTGAATCCATGGTTCGTAATTTAAATCTTCGTAACAATACGACGTGGGAGATGGTAGCCTCGAAATTTTCAGTACATTAATTTGCCTCTACAAAGTTCAAAAAAAAGACTCATTGAGTTTTATAAAAACAACCAACTTTGATTAAAACAACAGAAAAGCACGCTCATGTCAAGTTTAATTTGCTATAATTCCGAAAAATCGTGCCCACGCGTATACGTAGTTAAAGATGTTGAGAAGATATATATAAACGAGGACGTTTCGTCTCCCTCACTTCAGGGGATGCTCGAAAGCTGCATTGGGTCGAAATAAAAACGGATTTATAAATGAATTTTCGCTTTAAATAACTTTTTAAATAAAAATTTTGCAAAAAAAAAGAAAAAAAAAACTATAAATGCAAATGAAGATATGAAATACGAATAGAATAACTTTAAAAAATTAAAAAAAAACTCGAATAATTTCCCTTTACGACGGATAAATAAACCTTCAGCACCCATCCCAACCTATACTACCTCCCACAAATCCTCTTAAAATGTTTCAAAAACTTTTAAGAAGCCACAATCGTCACCATCATCAGCGTTTATCCTTCTTCCTCTTCTTCCTCCTTCTCTTCATCAGCTCCCTCGGTCTCTGTCATGGCCAGTTCAACCGTAAGTTGTTGTCGTTACCATTCATGATACCACTTACTTATTATTATTATTATTATTATTATTATTATTATTATTATTATTATTATTATTATTATTATTATTATTATTATTATTATTATTATTATTGTTATTGTTATTATTATTATTATTATTATTATTATTATTATTATTATTATTATTATTATTATTATTATTATTATTATTATTATTATTATTATTATTATTATTATTATTATTATTGTTATTATTATTATTATTGTTATTATTATTATTGTTATTGTTATTATTATTATTATTATTGTTGTTATTATTATTATTATTATTATTATTATTATTATTATTATTATTATTATTATTATTATTATTATTATATTATTTTTTCATTAATATTATTTACTTTATATTATTAGTGTTTTTGTTTTTTTATAATTTATCAAATCAGATAATTAGTGTAGTAATAAATTTACTTTTGTGATTATTTGACTTCTGTTAAATAATTCCACTTTTGTAATCATTTCAACTAATATCTCCATTATTATTTTATTTTTAATTTTATTTATATTATTATTTTTATTTTTATTATGCCTCAAATTCATGTTCGTTTCTTTAGAAAGGCAGTTTTAAAAATTCTATAAAGTCTATGCAAGCTATGACTTTTGATTATAGAAATCTACAAATCATTCATTTACTCCATAAAATGAAAGTAAAAAAAACTCTGCTTCCCAGGCACATTTTGCTTATTTTGAAATAAAATAAAAGTCAATTAAAAATAAAAACAAAACAAAATATTCCCGAATCGAATGAAAATATAAAACACATAGAAAAATAATTTGGAATAAGAATAAATAAATCAGGAAAGGTAAACAACAACAAAAATAATAATAACACAAAATAAAATAATAAAAATTATTAGAAAGATACAATTTAAAACGAAGCCACAAAAAGCAACAAAATGCAACCGAAAACAGCAAAATTCAAGAGGCTTCAGCCCCAAGAGACGTTTAAGCCTTCAAAAGGATCAAAAATTTTAACAAATCTACAAATCGCATTAATGGACGTTCACTTTTAATCATTTGCTGACCTTTCATTTGGCCTAATTGTGTGGAAGGGTTCATAAATTTGAGAAGATTTTGCTCAAGTATTGCAGAATGATTCATTGTAACTCCAACCACCTCGCTCCATCAAGACTGGCCTTTTCAAGTCTCAATTTCTGCTTTATTGCCTTCTTTCTCTACCCCCCTTCAACACCCCCCTGCAACACTCCCCCCCCCCCCCTTCAACACCCCCCTCCCCCCCTTCAACACTCCCCCCCCCCCTTCAACACTCCCCATCCCTTCAACACCACCCTTTCAACACTCCCCCCCCTTTCATCACTTAATGCTCGTGATTCAATGATTTGACGTTGCACCTCGGATTTATCTTCAAATTTTGTAATTTTTATATCCATTTGATTATTTCAATCTTAACTCAGCTATTTAAAATCAGTTTCGAGATTTCTTTTACATTTTTAATATAAATAAAAACGAAAATGAATCGAAAATTTTCAAATATATATAATAGTTCGGTAGAGAATTCTCATCTCAGTGAAACCTTTTTATTTATTATAACACTTTTTTCATGAATTTTTTGTGGTTGATGCTTTTATAAGAATAATTTAAATTATAATAATTTGCTTAGAAAATTAAAAATTAATTTCCAACGGACACTCTTGCTATGCGTTTCATCTTCAATGCAGTTTCTATTTTCAATATACTTTCAAAAATGAAATTTATTTTCGAAACGCACGAAAAGGTAAAATTAATGCTTACAGCTAAACGAGATAAGATAAGACTGAATTAGATGCGATTAGATTAGATTAGATCTGATCGAGTCATATCTTATTATAGATAATCTTATGAGATTTTATTGAATTGAATTTAATAAACTGAATTTAAAAATATTTTATCGAATTTTAAAGGAATAATATTTAAAATAATTGAATTTAATAAAATTTTATCAAATTTAATCTGATAAGATTATCAGCTCGGTTCAGATTGACTCACTGAACCCTTCAAACTTGAATGCAATTTTATGCTTCTGATGAATTCAATTCATTTCTTTCCTACTCTTTAATTGTTGAAGACTTCAATTAGCGCTATACAAATGATGGCTTCAGATTTGGCGTGTATATTAAGGCTTTTATGGTAACGTGCATTATTTTTATTGCGCATTTAAAGTTTATTTGGCGTATTTAGAATTTCCTCTTATTTCCTTTTCATCCCTTCAAATCTTAAGTCCACTTTTACTTTCGTAATCAAACTTTTTAAAAAGTTACTGAAAAATTATTTTTTTCAAAAAAA
>OX387254.1:9035863-9038363 GCA_947562095.1 Branchellion lobata | reverse complement strand
GTGCAACTCAATATTTCGACGTGGTGATTCTGAGAAGATAAAAATAAAAAGTTTTTTTGTATAATCATAATTCAAAAAAACACAATTTTTTGTTTTCACAGGCAGAAAATATTTTTAATTCACAAAAAAATAATTTGGAATCTTTTAAGGTTTCTTTATTAGAAATTTCGCATGGAAGAAAAAAAAAGTTTTGCAAATGTGTTTTTAACATTTCGTGGAAAAACAATTAAGCTAAGGATTAAAAATATGAAAATCATCCTCAAAATCCTTTTTCGAAAATGCAAAAGAAAAACTGAAATACGAGCTGTTAAAATGTTTTTTTTGGCATAAAAAAGAGCCAAAAATAACTTTAAAAATAAAAAAATCGTTTTTGAAAAAAAAAACAGGCGGAAAAATCTCTTTATAAATCCACTTCAGTTCCATTTTTTTTTCTGATTTGATGAAAGATGGTTTTGTTTCGTCACGTGATCTTGAATTTCTCAGACGCCAGTGAAACACTTCAATAATACCTCTCGCTTCACAGTACTGCACACCTCTGCAGAGTACTGTTCAGATCAGTATTGTTTAATACTGCAGCCTCTTGCGTCCGTAGCCCAGTGTTTGGTTTTTTTGTTACTCTGCAAAGCATAAGGCTCGGGATTCAAATCTCGAGTAAGTCAAAATTTGAGTTTCTAAAAGCAGCAACAAAATCGGAGTAAGACTGAAGTTTGCTCTACAATGGCCAACTGCGTTGTGCCTCAACCGAAGGTGATGGGTTCAAATCCAAGCGATAGCCTAGTAGCTCGGAAGCTTGTATGATCCTCCCTCCAAGAGCGTTTTAAACGCTCGTGTGAAAAGTGAGACTC
Organism: Branchellion lobata; assembly: GCA_947562095.1. Taxonomy (NCBI): domain Eukaryota; kingdom Metazoa; phylum Annelida; class Clitellata; order Hirudinida; family Piscicolidae; genus Branchellion; species Branchellion lobata. The sequence continues at coordinate 9,037,518 of OX387254.1, read as the reverse complement.
AAATGCATTGAAAAGTTGTTTGTATTGTGGCGGGGTCTCTTGTGTTAGAACATGCATAATTCCTTCATTTGATCCATTGAAACTTGAGCCATTCTGGAGTTTTGGACCTTGAAGGTTATGGAGCTTATTTGGGTGCCATGTATTCCATTGGTTGAGGATGGAAGGGAGGTGGAGAAATGGAGGGGAGTGGAGAAATGTGGGGAAAAGGAAAATGGAAAAATGTAGAGGGAGGAGAAGATGAAGGAAGATAGAAAGGGAGAAAAGAAGAAAAAAGTGGGAAAAGAGAGAATGGAAAAAATTGGAAGAAGAGAGGTAGAAACAAAAGAAAATGAAGATGGAAGGATAAAGGAGCAGAGGAAGAAGAAGATGGAGGGATGGAGGGATAAAAAGGAAGAAACAGAAAAATAAAAAAAGAAATAGACAGAGAAGAAGAGAGAGAGAGACGGAGAAAGAGGGAGACGGAGAAAGAGGGAGACGGAGAAAGAAGGAGACGGAGAGAGGGAGACAGAGGAAGAGGGGGACGGAGAAAGAAATAGACAGAGGAAGAGAGAGGGAGACAAAGAAAGAAAGAGACGGAGGGATGGAAAGATGAGTGGAGAAGACACAGCTGCAACACATTTTGAAGAAAAATTCATTTTATTCATTTCGCCAAAAGCTTTTCAAAAAACCGGAAATTGAAAAAAAATAATTTCCAAAGTATTTTTAAATTTTTATTCAACGGAAATTAACATCACTGGTCTTCCGAATTGAAATAGATTTTTCATCAAATCCTCAAAAGTGACTCAATATATTTTAAATTTTTAAAATATTTTGAAAATAAATGTTTTATAAATGTTTATTTCAACAATTTATTGATTTATTTAAAGTATAAATGTTTTATAAATGTTTATTTCAACGATTTATTAATTTATTTAAAGTTTAAATCATTGAAAATATTCCTCTTTCTCAGGTGGATACTTCTAACAGCTAAATATGAAAATATTTTGAAAATGAAGGTGTTAAGTACGGTAAATAAGTGATGAAGGTTATTGAAACTAATGGAATCACAAAATAATACAATACGGTACAAAACAATACAATACGATACAATACGATACAAAACAATACAATACGATACAATACGATACAATACGATACAATACGATACAATACGATACAATACGATACAATACGATACAATACGATACAATACGATACAATACGATACAATACGATACAATACGATACAATACGATACAATACGATACAATACGATACAATACAATACAATACAATACAATACGATACAATACGATACAATACGATACAAAACAATACAATACAATACAATACGATACAATACGATACAATACGATACAATACGATACAATACGATACAATACGATACAATACGATACAATACGATACAATACGATACAATACGATACAATACGATACAATACGATACAATACGATACAATACGATACAATACGATACAATACGATACAATACGATACAATACGATACAATACGATACAATACGATACAATACGATACAATAAGATACAATAAAATACGATGCAATACAATACAACGCAATACAATATAATACAGTACATTTAAATATAACACGATTCAATACAATACAATACAACACAATACAATACAATTCAGC
>OX387254.1:9015863-9028363 GCA_947562095.1 Branchellion lobata | reverse complement strand
CTGTCATCCATCCATCTTCTGTCATCCATCCATCTTCTGTCATCCATCCATCCATCATTCGGAGTTAAGCAATGTAAATCAATTTTTCTACGGATGGAATGTTTCTAATGTGATTTATCCACTCCTTTACTGATCTCAACATAGGTTTGCTCCTTCCTTTCTTCCTTCATTCTTTCATTCGTTAAAAATCTTCATTCAATCACTTACTCATATACTTAGTTATAAGTTTATCAGGACTTATTTCATTCATCCATTCGTTCACTAATTCATTCATTCGTTCAATAATTCATTCATTCGTTCACTAACTCATTCATTCGTTCACTAATTCATTCATTCGTTCAATAATTCATTCATTCGTTCACTAATTCATTCATTCGTTCACTAATTCATTCATTCGTTCACTTTTTAATCATTCATTCAGTTTCCAACCCTTCCATTCATTCATTTCTTCTTCTTCAATCATTCCTTTCCACTCTCCCACTCACCCACACACTCATTTCCGTTATTACTACACCATCAATCATTCTTTTCGACTTTTTTCACCCTCTTTCTCTTTCCGAATTTTTCCTTATTCCTTCTATTTCACCCTTCTTCATCATCATTAACATCACCATTTCCTGGTCCCCCCTCCCCCCATTCACCTTCTTCAAATCTTTCCACAACCCCAAACTCTGTCGCCACCACGTTTTTACACCATCACCACAACTTTCACCAAGAAATCTTTTCCCCACCACAACTCCATTCACTCACCACCACAACCAACCCCACCTACTACCCCTTCCCCCCCACACCCCCATCAATTCACAACCACAAGCCAATCCTTTCATCACCACAAGCATCTCTACTACAATCCTCATTCACCACTCTCCCACCATTCACCACAATGCACTATTCACCACCCTCCCACCATTCACCATCCTCCCACCATTCACCACCCTTCCACCATTCACCACCATGCATCATTCACCACCCTCCCACCATTCACCACCCTCTCACCATTCACCACCATGCACCATTCACCACCCTCCCACCTTTCACCACTATGCATCATTCACCACTCTCCGCCATTCACTACCATGCACCATTCACTATCCTCCCACCATGCACCACCATGCACCATTCACCACCCTCCCACCATTCACCACCATGCACCCTTCACCATCCTCCCACCATTCATCACCATGCACCATTTACCATCCTCGCACCATTCACCACCCTCCCACCATTCACCACCATGCACCATTCACCATCCTCCCACCATTCACCACCATGCACCATTCACCATCCTCCCACCATTCACCACCATGCACCATTCACCATCCTCCCACCATTCACCACCATGCACCATTCACCATCCTCCCACCATTCACCACCCTCCCACCATTCACCATCCTCCCACCATTCACCACCATGCACCATTCACCATCCTCCCACCATTCACCACCATGCACCATTCACCATCCTCCCACCATTCACCACCATGCACCATTCACCATCCTCCCACCATTCACCACCATGCACCATTCACCATCCTCCCACCATTCACCATCCTCCCACCATTCACCACCATGCACCATTCACCATCCTCCCACCATTCACCACCCTCCCACCATTCACCATCCTCCCACCATTCACCACCATGCACCATTCACCATCCTCCCACCAGATACGGCAGGATGCGGGAAGGTATTTGCTTGACGGGCAAGTTTGGCAACATGGGTTGCTTCCTGAACATCATTGGTGTCTTGAGTCGCTGGTGTTCAGGTGAGAAGGGGGGGTGAGGTTTGGGTGAAAAAGGGGGGGGGGTGTGGTGGCTGGGTGGAAAAAGAGGGGTGTGGTGTTTGGGTGAGAAGAGAAGGAGGGTGGCTGGGTGGGGTTGGAAAGTGGAGGGCGGGTGAGGGTGAAAAACGGTGGTTGGGGAGGAGAGGAAAGAGTGTGACCTGATTGGTTGTGAGAATAATGGTGATTGAGTGGAAGGGTGGTTGTTGGTTTGTTTTTTAGAAGAAAAAAATTTTTGTTGAAAAGAAGGGCTGAAAAAAGAAATTGGAAAAAACCAGAAAGGTTTATGAAAAATATGAAAGGTTGATGGAGAAGCGAGGAGGATTGGTGAGAGGATGGTTTTTGGGAGAACACGGGGAGAGAGATCTTTTAGGGAGATGATGAAAACTTTATGGGTTTGAAAATCAATTTTTTGCGATTGTCAAATAAAAATCTTTGAACGGAAGAAACCCAAAAATAAAAACCTTTCAAAATAATTTGAATTTTGTAAAAAAAACAAATAACTAAAAACTAAATAAATTTGTTTCAAATAATAAAACAAAAAAAATCAAAAATGAAAAATCAAAAATAAACAAAAGATTACTAAAAGACTCAAAGTCTCGCCCATAACGCCACCACTCCAACCCCCCCCCCCTCCCCCCACAACGACCCAGGGAGACCACACTGCAAAGTGAACGTGAGAGATCTGATGGTTCACAGTCCATGCCCTAAGGAACTGCGTGGTTATCTGAGTGCCAGCTACGACTGCATCAATGGTGGGTGCCGTGTGTTTGGGTAGCTTTTTTGGGTGATTTTGGGTGATTTATGGGTGTTTTTGGGTGATTTATGGGTGTTTTTGGGTTATTTATGGGTAATTCTTTTAGGGGTTTTTAAAGTGTTTATGGATGAAATTTCTGGTGATTTCTTAGGGTTTTTAGGTGTTTCAGAGGTTTTTGAGGATTGTTTGAGGTTTTCACCACAATATTTTGTCACACCTCATTACCCCAAACCACCTCCCCCTTTCTTGATCATTTATTTGACACCCTCCCACCTTCTTTATCATTCTTTCATCATCTTTGATATTTCAGCTGTTATCTCGTTTTCTTCTTATCTCCCACCCTCTATCGTCTTTTTTCCCATCTACATTCTATCACATCATCCACTCTCTCGTGCTTCATTGCCTTCTCTCACATCCTTTTCCATACCTCTCTCAATTAAACCTTTTCCTCCCACTTCCATCTTCTTTTTTTGTGCACCCTTCCACCCTTCAATTCTTCTTTTTTCACTTTTCACCCTTCCATTACTCCTTCCTTTCCTTTCATTCCATCATTCCTTCCTTACTTTTTTTTCTATCATTCCTTCAACACCTTTCTTTCCATCATCTCATCCACACTTATTTCACCATCACTCTATCCACTTTCACACACACCTCTTCAACCACCCCCAGTGGAGCACCCTTTGGACAACCTCAGTCAGGTGTGCAACCAACCCTCCCCTCTTACTGCCCCTCTTCCCAGAGGAACTCTATCCAACTACGTCACAGAAGTCACAGGCTGTGGAGGTTGCTGGGTGTTACATTGTGAACAGTTCAAACCCCTCTGGCAGTCCATCAACATTTGAACAAGCGAACCAACCATTCATCGCATGTACCAATCAATCATCGCATGTACCAATCAATCATCGCATGTACCAATCAATCATCGCATGTACCAATCAATCATCGCATGTACCAATCAATCATCGCATGTACCAATCAATCATCGCATGTACCAATCAATCATCGCTTGTACCAATCAATCATCGCTTGTACCAACCAATTATTTTTTTTACCAACCATATAGTCGATATACCAACTAAAAATCACTCAACCATTTTTTATTTTTCTCTTTTTCATTTTTTTCTTATTTCATTAAAAAAAAAATTTTTTTTCCTCATCATCGTCATCTTCTTTTTCTCCTTTTTTATGTACTGACCAGGGTTTTTGTGAAGCATCATTAGCTCAATGAATAGATTTTTCTACATGCACTTCTATTCAACAACCCTTCAACCAACCATCAATTTAACCCTTTAACCAGCCACCCATCCATCCATCCAACCAACCAACCACCCTTTTAACCACCAAACTAACCACCCACCCAACCACCAATCCAACCAACCACCCAACCAATCAACCACCCAACCAATCAACCACCCAGCCAACCAACCACCCAGCCAACCAACCACCCAACCAACCAACCACCCAACCACCCAACCATCCACCACAGGATCTCAGCGTCCTTGGTCCATCAGAGCGCAGGAGGGACAGAGGGTGGTGATGGAGGTAGAAGACTTCAGCGGGGACGACAGCAGGGAGTCCGGTAGAAGGACTGAGTGTCAGGTGCGTTCGAGGGTGGAAAGGGTGGAGCCCAGGTCATGTAATCTTCTCTAATCACAATAACTACCAAAAAAAATTTTTTTTAATTTTCACTTTTTCTTTTTTTAATCAATTTTTTTCTTTTTTTTTCTCATTTTTTAGAGTTTCTTATTTCATAGCTTTTTTTCTCATCTCTCCATCCTTTAATCAAATTTTTACCTTTTCGCTTTTTTACCTTTTCGTTTTCTCATCTCAACTTCTCCACTTTTCCATTCTTTCTTGAACTCTGTCTTCATCCTTCTATCATCCATCCCTCCATCATCCATCCCTTCATCATCCATCCCTCCATCATCCATCCCTCCGTCATCCATCCCTCCATCATCCATCCCTCCGTCATCCATCCCTCCATCATCCATCCCTCCGTCATCCATCCCTCCATCATCCATCCCTCCATCATCCATCCCTCCATCATCCATCCCTCCATCATCCATCCCTCCATCATCCATCCCTCCATCATCCATCCCTCCATCATCCATCCCTCCATCATCCATCCCTCCATCATCCATCCCTCCATCATCCATCCCTCCATCATCCATCCCTCCATCATCCATCCCTCCATCATCCATCCCTCCATCATCCATCCCTCCATCATCCATTCTTTCATCATCCATCCCTCCATCATCCATCCCTCCATCATCCATCCCTCCATCATCCATCCCTCCATCATCCATCCCTCCATCATTTCCACAGATCTTCGCCAGAGTGAGAGACATAGTGGTTGGCACAACAGAGGTCATATGCTTCAGTTCCCACAACCACTTCACGTCCAACTCACACCACGTCCAAGTCACCCTCAGCTCCAACAGTCCCCATAGCGACAACCTACCCTATGGGATCATCAAATATCATGGTGAGGGGGGGGGGGGGGGAGGAGGGGGCGTTTAAAGGAGTATTTCGGAAGTTTTTGTAATGTTTGAAAGTTTTGAAAATTATATTATTTTTTGTTGTTGTTTTGGAGTGTTTGAGAGTTTTTTTGGAGTGGATTTTTGTTTGAAGTTGAGTTTTCTTTTAAGAAATTGTTCGTTGAGAAACATTTTGGCGGGAAACGTTCAGGGGTGTTTGAATAAAAGGTTTTTGTTAGCTGAAAAGTTGTTTTTATTTTGAAAAGTGGGTTTTTTGTTTGGGCATGTTTGTTTGTTTATGAAACTGTGTTTGTTTATGATACTGTGTTTGTTTGTTTATGAAACTGTGTTTGTTTGGGTATGTTTGTTTGTTTATGAAACTGTGTTTGTTTGGGTATGTTTGTTTGTTTATGAAACTGTGTTTGTTTGGGCATGTTTGTTTGTTTATGAAACTGTGTTTGTTTGGGCATGTTTGTTTGTTTATGAAACTGTGTTTGTTTGTTTATGATACTGTGTTTGTTTGTTTATGAAACTGTGTTTGTTTGGGTATGTTTGTTTGTTTATGAAACTGTGTTTGTTTGGGTATGTTTGTTTGTTTATGAAACTGTGTTTGTTTGTTTATGATACTGTGTTTGTTTGTTTATGAAACTGTGTTTGTTTGGGTATGTTTGTTTGTTTATGAAACTGTGTTTGTTTGGGTATGTTTGTTTGTTTATGAAACTGTGTTTGTTTGGGTATGTTTGTTTGTTTATGAAACTGTGTTTGTTCGAGGAAGAAGTTGAAGTAGCTTGTAAATTTTTTGAAGGGGTCCATAAGAGACATTCCGATGTTGTGCTGAATCTTGTCCGAATTTTTTTTCTCCATTTGAAAATTGTTTTCTTCTCTGCAGTGCTAGGTTGTCCAGACAGGGGCCTGCAAGCAGACGATGAATCAATCTTCCACACAGACAAAAACACCCCGAACCAAGCTGACCCAAACGTACACAAGCAGACAAACAAAAACACACAAACACACGCCAAGGCGTACTGGTTTCACAGAATCTCGAAAGACAAAGCTCTTCATGGTTGTCATGGTGACGTAACGAAGCATGAGCTTGTTTGCCATGACAACCGTTGGCAAGGGGACGCATTAGACTGTTCAGGTGGTGCTGATGATTTGGTTTTCAAATGAATGAATATATAAATTAAGCTAGTTGCTCTTTCACCTTATTTATTATTATTTATAATTATATTTAATATATTTTCAATTATTTATTATTTATTCATCCTTATATTTTAATTCATCCTCATATATCCTTTCTTTTAATATAATTCAATATTTCATTATTTCTCATTGCTATGATGTCCTATTCGTCAAGTTTTCATTTTCATTGAGGCGTGATTCTGCGTAGCACTTTGTTGTAATTAGGTAAAGTACTCACTCACCATTGGAGTCTTTGGTTTTCCTTTTGTATATGATTTAACAATACAATACATCACAAGAGCGAATGAAATCAAAGTGGCATTGACCCCGTAGAGTTTCAAGCCACTCACAATTATCAGTTATAATCAACATTTTAATCACCTTTTTATCTCTTCTAGCTTTCCTTCTCCCTTTTTTTGTTTTTATTTTTAATTTCATTCGCTTATTTTTCTTTTTTTTTCTTTTTTTCTTACTTTTCCTTCTTCTTCTTCTCATCACCACCACCACCACCACCATCATTATCATCATCATCATCATCCTCATCATCATCATCATCATCATCATCCTCATCATCATCATCATCATCATCATCATCATCATCATCATCATCATCATCATCATCATCATCATCATCATCATCATCATCATCATCATCATCATCATCCTCATCATCATCATCATCATCATCATCATCATCATCATCATCATCATCATCATCATCATCATCATCATCATCATCATCATCATCATCATCATCATCATCATCATCATCATCATCATCATCACCATCATCATCATCATCATCATCATCATCATCATCATCATCATCATCATCATCATCATCATCATCATCATCATCATCATCATCATCATCATCATCATCATCATCATCATCATCATCATCATCATCATCATCATCATCATCATCATCCTCTTCAGGAAAGTATTTTCATCAGAGATCCTTCTTCACTTTTGGCTACTTCTCTTCCGGTCAGTACGTCACCCAAAAAACAGCGGAAAAAATAATTAAAAGGAAAAAAATAAAAATGAAAAATGGAAAAAATAAAAAATAAAAATAAAAAAACAAAATGATAAATATAAAAATAAAAATTATAAAAATAAAATAAAAATAAGAAATAAAAAAATAATAATGAAGAATAAAAACTATAAAAATGAAAAAGAAAAAAAATAAAAATGAAAAAAAAAAATTATAAAATTAATCAAAAAAAAAACACTAATTTTTTTATATTTTCTATTTAACAAAGTATTCTATTTTTTATTTATTTTGTATTAAATTTAAAAATTAAATAAACAAAAAAAAAACAATTTTATAGTTTTGCTGTCTTATTTAATAAAATTAGAGCCATAAAAATTCCCTCGGTGACGCAGCTAGATTTTTCATTGTTGTTTTTTTTTCGTTTTTATTTTATTTTTTGGTTGTTTTTGTTTTTGTTTCCTTTTTCTATTGTTTTTTTTGTGATTGTTTTATTTTTTTTTTCGTTTTTATTGTTTTTGTTGTTTTTTTATATTTTTGTTTCCGTTTTTATTGTTTTTGTTGTTTTTTTATTTTTGTTTCCGTTTTGATTGTTTTTAATTTTTTTTCCAATTTTTTTTATTTATTTTTTTTTATTATAAATAACATGTGGTTGCTGTTTTTTGTAATAATATTTTTTTATTGATCCAGAACTCTTGCATAGTTGTTTCTTTGTCGTTATTGTGTTGTCAGAGTTTCTGTTGTTCCAATTTCTGGTGTTTTGTGTTGTTATTGTTTGGGTTGTTGTTGAGGTTGTTGATTATTGTTGTGTTTGTTGTTTATAGCGTAATTATGGTTGTTATTTTTTTTGCTGTTTTTTTTTACAATTAACTCAATGTTATTTTTGTTTTTTTATTTATTTTTATTTATTGTTTTTTCTTTTGCTAGTTTTTACATGTATTTTTTTTTGTTCATTTTGCTTGCTTTATTTTCGTTTTTTTGTTAAATTGTGTTTTTATGAAAACTCGCAATGTTTTTTTTCCATTAAAAAGTGTAAAGCCACTTTGATTTTTAAAATTAAATGAAAAACGAGATTTGAAGAAGTATCCTCATAAATATTTCAAAATAATTTTGCAAGAAAGTTAATTAAAAAAAATTATACTGGAAAGTTGTATGATTAATTTATCAATAATTAAATTATTTTAAATCCCCACCCACCCTCCAACAACCCACCCTCCAACAACCCACCCTCCAACAACCCACCCTCCAACAACCCACCCTCCAACAACCCACCCACCCTCCAACAACCCACCCACCCTCCAACAACCCACCCACCCTCCAACAACCCACCCACCCTCCAACAACCCATCCACCCTCCAACAACCCACCCACCCTCCAACAACCCACCCACCCTCCAACAACCCACCCATCCTCCAACAACCCACCCACCCTCCAACAATCCACCCACCCTCCAACAACCCACCCGCCCTCCAACAACCCACCTTCCAACAACCCACCCTCCAACAACCCACCCACCCTCCAACAACCCACCCATCCTCCAACAACCCACCCACCCTCCAACAACCCACCCTCTGACAACCCACCCACCCTCCAACAACCCACCCACCCTCCAACAACCCACCTTCCAACAACCCACCCTCCAACAACCCACCCACCCTCCAACAACCCACCCATCCTCCAACAACCCACCCACCCTCCAACAACCCACCCTCCAACAACCCACCTTCCAACAACCCACCTTCTAACAACCCACAGAGACCCTGTTACTGATGGCGCTGGTCACGTGTTCAATAGGGGTGGTGATTCTGTTGGTGGGAGTGCTGCTAGTGAAGAGGTCAGGTCCCCGCCCTTTTGGGCCTAAAGCCACCACATGCTACTGTTTATTGATCATGTTTCTTGTTTTTGTTTCTTTCTTAGTAGCTTTTTGTTGTTGGTTTTTTCGTTTTTTTTGTTGGTTTTTTCGTTTTTTGTTGTTTTTTTGTTGTTTTTTTAGTGTTTTTTTGTTGTTTTTTAGTGTTTTTTCTTTCGATGTTTTCAAATGTTTTTTTTGTTTTTGAGTGTTCTTCGTTGTTTTTTTGATGTTGTTTTGGGAATCTTTATCATTTTTATTTTATAGTTTGTTTTTTTTTGTTTTTCTGTAGTGGACATAAACTGGTCCGTATTATTTTTTTCTTTTTGTCCCGTGACGTATCGTATTGTAATTTATTATTTACTGCATTTTTTTTTCTTTTTTCGCATACTTCAATCTCTCTATTTGTTTTTTTTTCTACTTCCTCATTGTTCACTTTTATCGTAAAGGGGTTTTCACATTGTGCCGTTTTGCTTCTAAGTGTAGCATAATGTTACATTAAGGAATAGATTAAAAAATCAGGTTAACCCACCACTTTTTTTTGTTTTTTTTGTTTTTTTTTTTGTTTTTGTTTTTGTTTTTTTTTTGTTATTTTAGCAAGTTTTTTGGACCTTGTTTTGATTTTTTTCCAGCTGGTTTCCTTGGAAAGCTTTCGGTTGAATGGTTTCACAACAATTGGCAAGTGGCGGAAGAAAAGGCATCCAGCCTTGAAATCATACGCCAAAAACCGATGGGATTTTTATAGAGAGTGAGAAAAAAGGTACCAATAAAAAGATAAAAATTGAAAACAGTATAAAAAAAAGATAAAAAATAAAAAAAAGATAAAGGAAAAAAAAAGAAAAAAACGATAAGAAAGAAAAAAGAGATAAAAAAAAAAGAAAAAAAATTTTTTGCAATTAAATAAAAAAAAAGAAAAAAAAGAGAAAATTGAAAAATAGATAGAGCTGGCAGCAAAAAAATAACTTTTTGGAAAACTTGTGTGAAAAAACAGAAAGTGATGCAATGAACAAAAAACAATATTGGTTATAAAAATAAAAAATGAGAAAAAGAACTGAATAAATGATTAAATTGAAAAATAATTGATTAATTTAATTGAATAAATTAATAATAATTTTAATAATGAAATAAATAATTGAAAAAAGAGGTTGCATGGTGAGAAGGTGCATGGCTAATAACCATGAGTTTAATGGAAAGATGGAACACGCTGTGAGGAAGTTCAAATGAAAAGGTTTCTTAAGAGTTGCAAAAATGAACAAAAACTCGCATCTGAGCGGATGAAAGCGGTTTTGAAAACGGTGCGAATTTTTATAAACTAGGCGGTTAATACGGTCAGGAAAAATTATAACATAATTTTTTATATATTTAAATAAAAATAAAAATATCTAACTGGGAATAAAAATATTTAAATAAAAAAAAAGAAAATAAATAAGTGAAAAACTGACGTTTGGAAAAAGATTATAAATGGTTTTTTTGACAAAGAATTTATGTGGGGTATGTTACTTTGTAGTCAATGGTCTTACAATTCCGAAAAATAATTCGCGCTCACACAAAAGTCACGTCACAAACCTGCGCCTATAAATCATTTTAAATGAATATTCATCATAACCTTTAAAATTCTTTCAAAAAGTGTAATTAAGCGTCCAACAAATCGGCTTATGCACCGATCCACTTACGTTTTGCTACACATTTCGAAACACGCCCATAACACCCACCCTCCCCCCAGCCCTCTCCCCCCCCCCCCCCCCCCACCCTTCTCCCCTCCCCTCCTTCCCCTCCACTCTTTTCAGTTTTTTTCCTTTTCGTTAAAATACTTTTCATTCCTTTAGAACGTCAAATTTTCTTCAAAAACCCGCTCTTGCTCTTTAACTTCACATCTTTTAAAATTATTCTTTTTTGAAACTAATTTTTTCAAAATCATTTTTTTATACTGCAATAATTCGCAAAACAGGGTTCCTTTACCATACGCCCCATCCCTCCCTCATCCTCAACCTTCTTCTCATTTCATCCCAACCAGAAGCAAACCTTCTCATCCACCCCATCCACACACTACTCTCCTCTCATTCTCACCAACAACCAAGCTCTTCTCTCCACCAATCAATCTCTCCATTCCACCCAACCATCAGCCAATCTCTTCTTTCCACCCCAACCATCAGCCAATCTTTCCTCTCCACCCAAACCACCTGCACCACGGCAGACGCTTCCAGAGAAGACAAACTCCGGAGCTTCCTCGACTCAACAAAGACTTGAGCGACTACCCCACAAGTCTCTACATGGGAGACAAACTGCTGAAGCAGCAACAACCACGACAACATTCCCAACAGCTACTGCAACTGCAACAGTTTCAAGAACAACAACAACAACAACAGCAACAACAGTTATACGATCAGAAACAGCTGTTATACGACCAAAAACAAGGATTATACTCCAAGAACCACTTCCTAACCATCAACTCCAACCCACTCACTCCCTTTCCAGACCCTCCCAACTCCGACCACATTTATGAAAGTCCCAAGGATATAAAGACAGACCCTAACGTTTAGTAGCGGCTTCCTCTAGCGAACCAAAAATAATTTTTTATGTCGAAAAAATCTCTCAATGATCAAACCCAACGAGTTTGCTCTGGCGACTAAAATAATATTCCAAACGAATAAACGAATAAGCAAACTTTGTCAACATCTCAGCCATCTTTGGTGTGTCCGTTCTTGTAAATTCTTTTTTTTGTCACATGATGACGTCACTGTCAGTGCACCACTCCAACCTCTTCCTTTCATTCGCCTCGTCTCGTCAAAGTATTTTTTTATCAAATTTTGAGTCATTTTTATAACGCTAAATTTCATTATCAACTTGTAAATTAAACCATGTCACGAAACACCATGGATCGGAGTCTCTTGGTGGTGTGATTCTGTTACGTTGTGAACCTTGTCAATGAATAAATGATTTCTGACTTGTTAAGTGCTATACAATGGAGTTTTTTTTGTAAATTTTGAAATATTTCACTTTGGTGGGGCGGAAAAACTTTGGGTTGAACTAAAAAAAATTATCAGGTGATTGACATCTTATCATCATAATCTCCTTCTTCTCCTTCTTCTTCTTCTTCTCCTTCTTCTTCTTCTTCTTCTTCTTCTTCTTCTTCTTCTTCTTCTTCTTCTTCTTCTTCTTCTTCTTCTTCTTCTTCTTCTTCTTCTTCTTCTTCTTCTTCTTCTTCTTCTTCTTCTTCTTCTTCTTCTTCTTCTTCTTCTTCTTCTTCTTCTTCTTCTTCTTTTTTTTTTCTTCTCCTTCTCCTTTTCCTCCTCTTCCTCCTCCTCCTCCTTCTCCTCCTCCTCCTCCTCCTCCTCTTCCTCCTCCTCCTCCTCCTCCTCCTCCTCCTCCTCCTCCTCCTCCTCCTCCTCCTCCTCCTCCTCCTCCTCCTCCTCCTCCTCCTCCTCCTCCTCCTCCTCCTCCTCCTCCTCCTCCTCCTCCTCC
>OX387254.1:8963363-9003363 GCA_947562095.1 Branchellion lobata | reverse complement strand
ACCAATTCCTCTTATTCCTTCCTTCTTTCATTTTTTCCCATTTTTCCGTACTCTTGCATGTGTTGTTTTTTCATCACCTTTTTTGCATTAAAAAATTATTGATACTTTTCATTTTTTTTATTTTTCAATCCTGTTTTTGTTCTGATTTTTTTTTCGCTTTTTTATTATTATTTAATGGTCTTTTAATTTTTATCCAGATCTATTTTTAGAGGTAATATTTTTTGATTATTTTTTTAACGATGCTTTTCAGAGTCTTTTCCACTAACATTCCCATGAATTTATAATCAATTCCAAATAATTTATAAAATGTTTTTCAGAAGCCGCCTTTCTATTTTTAACTTTTTTACACACGGTACAAAAGTATATAAAACAACAACAAAAATTCAGCAAAAACAATAACAAAAACAACCACACAACAACAACACAAAAATGAAAACAACCACACAACAACAACATAACAACAACCACACAACAACACAACAAAACAAAAAAACAACCACAAAACAAAAACACAATAATAAAAACCACACAACAACACAACAACCACAAAATAACACAACAACAACACAACAACCACACAATAACACAACAACCACACAAAAACAAAACAACCATACAACAACACAACAACCACATAACCACACAACAACAAAACAACCATACAACAACACAACAACCACATAACCACACAACAACACGGGCTCGACAACATTTCGAGGTACTTGTTCAATAACTTGTTTTTGAAGCACTCCATGAGTTTATCTAAGTCAACTTGAGACTAGGAAAATCTTAGAAGGGATTTCAAGAACATCGGAAGAAAAAAATCAAGCGGTACATAAAGTCATAAAAAAATAAAAAAAGCTCTGACGCATGTTATGGAAATAAGTCAAAAGCGAACTCTCCTACAAACTCTCCTCGGGTTCACCTCCTTTCGCTTGAAACATTCAATGTGAGGATCGTTTCGACGTGTGTTATCGCTTCGAAGTTAACTTTTAAACGCTTAAAATCAACTCAAACGCGACTCAAACTTTCAAACTGAACAAAAAAACGCGTTGTGAAGTGGGATATCAACTTCTAATTATTTTTTGATCTTTTTTTAAATTTTTTGTTTATAATTTTTTTTGTTGCGACAATTCGTTTCTATGGCCCGTTGTATCTTTGCAGTAATAACGCGTTGAATTAGCGTGGATGTGGTTGGGGAAGTGGGATGAAAGGAAGGAAAAAAAAGATAAAAAAATTTTGTTGGAGAAGTTGCGACGATGAGAGAATTATATCGACGAATGAATGAGGCGGAGTAAAAATGATGATTTTTATGCTCAAAGGAAAAATCCGATACAAACAAAATAAAAAAGGATTTTTCTGGCTTTGATGAGGGTAGTCAGACATATTAATACCGAATTAAATATGGCTTTTGAACAAATAATCAAATAATTACCTCTTATCAGGTAATTAATTCCCTTTGATGCCTTTTTTTATCTCCGCCACCACCTCCTCCTGCCAAACCTCCAGCGATCCATCCTACCCTCATTCATCTTCTTCTTCTTCTTCTTCTTCTTCTTCTTCTTCTTCTTCTTCTTCTTCTTCTTCTTCTTCTTCTTCTTCTTCCTCTTCGTCTTTTTCATCTTCATCATTATCTTTATCGTTCTCTTACTCTTCGTCATCTCTTCTTTTTACATCATTCATCTTCTTTTTCTTCTTCTTCTTCTTCTTTTTCTTCTTCTTCATCATCTTCTTCTTCTTCTTCTTCTTCTTCTTCATCATCTTCTTCTTCTTCTTCTTCTTCTTCTTCTTTTTCTTCATCCTCCTCATCCTTTTTTTCATTCTTATCATTTTCTGCTCCAGCATTTTAAGCTTTTACAACTCCTATCAACTTTCCCCCCTCCTTTTCTTTTCTTTTTTTGATAATGTCTTTTTGACTATTTTTTCTCATTTTTCAAGCTTTCAGTGCTGATAAATTTTTTTTCCTTGGTGAGTTTTCAGCCTTCTTCTAACCGACTTACTCCGGTTTATTTCGCTTCGTCACGAAAACACGAAGAAGTTTATCATAGACTTTTAAAAATTCATTTTTTATATCTTTTCTTTCCCACTTTTTCCATCTCCACCAACAACCACCTTCTTTTACCTCTTTGATCTACCTTTTCCAATGGATCTGCCTCACCCCCTTCCACCTTTTTTCTCTCCTTCCTCTTTCTTTTCTTTCTTCTCTCTCTCTTTTCTATTCATCTCCCAACTTTTTCTTTTCATTTCCACCTCCAACATTGCTTCTTCTTTTCCATCCACTTTTTCTTATCTTTCCTATTTTTTGCCTTCCACCACCCGCCCATTCCACCAAACCACACTCTCACCACTCACTCTACCCAAACACCACCCTTTCCTCCCTTCGCTAACCCTATTACTTCAATCTCTACCAATCTCAACCCTCAATCAACCAATCCCGTCAACTCAGCAGCAATCCACTCAACTCAACTAATTCACCCACTCCATTCACCCACACACCCTCCCATCCACTCACCCACCCATCCATCCACTCACCCACCCTCCCATCCACCCACCCACCCTCCCACCCACTCACCCACCCTCCCATCCACTCACCCACCCTCCCATCCATCCACCCACGTACCCTCCCATCCATCCACCCACCCTCCCACCCACTCACCCACCCTCCCATCCACCCACCCTCCCATCCACCCACCCTCCCATCCACTCACCCACCCTCCCATCCACCCACACTTCCTTCCATCCACCCACCCTCCCATCCACCCACCCTCCCATCCACTCACCCACCCTCCCATCCAACAACCCACCCTCCCATCCATCCACCCACCCTACCATCCATCCACTACCCCCTTCCATCCACCCACCCTTCAGGTTCACGTGTGTCAAGATGACTGGTCGTGGCTGCAGGTTCCATATCCCTGGGTGGCCCTCTTCAGAATGGAACAGTCTGCACACTTCAACAGGCACTGTACCAACGTCATCACCAAGGTAACAGTTTTCTAAACTTCCTTTTACTTTTGAACCATAGAACTTCGGAACTCTTGCATCCTTTGATATTAGTTATGCATTATTCATTTATTTGTTTTCATTTCTTTGTTATGCCTGCCCTCTTTACACTTAGGTCTTGTTTGAATTCTCATACACCTCTCATTCGTATTTGTATTTTGTGTATCTTTGTATTTTGTGTATCTTTGTATTTTGTATATATTTGTATTTTATTTGTATTTATAATTCTTTTTTAATTCATACCTTTGTTAAATGGTCTTCAGTCTTTGGTGTATCATGAGGTTATTGAGAACATGCGGAAATCTTATGAAGTGGGATTTGGGTGGTGTTGTTTGTGGTGTTGTTTGGGGTGTTGTTTGTGATGTTGTTTGTGGTGTTGTTTGTGATGTTGTTTGTGATGTTGTTTGTGATGTTGTTTGTGGTATGGTTTGTGGTGTTGTTTGTGATGTTGTTTGTGGTATGGTTTGTGGTGTTGTTTGTGGTGTTGTTTGTGGTGTTGTTTGTGATGTTGTTTGTGATGTTGTTTGTGGTGTTGTTTGTGGTGTTGTTTGTGGTGTTGTTCGTGATTTTGTTCGTGATGTTGTTCGTGATGTTGATCGTGATTTTGTTTTTAATTCCGTTTGTAAAAAATTCTGAAAATTTTTCGGCGCATCGATTGTTAGGTTTGACGCTTTACAAATTGGTATTTTATTATTTTTATTATTTATTCTTCTATTATTATTGCTGTTGTTCATTTGATGGATTCTTAAGGCGTCTTCCAGTGCTTTGATGGACCGTCTTAGTAGATGTTTGGATGAAGTTTGAAAGTAATCGTACAAAGACGTTACGAAAAGCTTGAAGTGAGGCCATAGAAGTGGATTTTAGAGATTAAGTGAAGGTTTGCCGTTGTTAAGGTAGTTAGTAAAACTATTGGTTTTTGTAGCGGTTGTTGTTATGAGTTGTGTCGGTAGATGGTGGTTTGCTGATGGGTAGTGGATGTTGGATGGTTGGTGGTTAGTGGAGGGTTTGGAGATGGCAGTGGGTGGTGTTGTGGGAGGATGTTGGTGGTGTTGTGGGAGGTTGTTGGTGGTGTTGTGGGAGGTTGTTGGTGGTGTGGGAGGTTGTTGGTAGTGTTGTGGGAGGTTGTTGGTGGTGTTGTGGGAGGTTGTTGGTGGTGTGGGAGGTTGTTGGTGGTGTTGTGGGAGGTTGTTGGTGGTGCTGTGGAAGATTGTTGAAATGTTGTCGAAATTGTTGGAATGTTGTGGGAAGTTGTTGAGATGTTGTGGGAATTGTTGGAATGTTGCGGGAAGTTGTTGAGATGTTGTGCGATGTCCTTCAAGCTTCAGCGCAAAACACTTCAAAGGTTTCAAAACCTCTCAACAACTTCTGGAGAAGCTTAACTCTTCGTTGAAGCATTTACAAACATCAAAATAATTTAAATGTGGATTCAAATAATAAAAAAAATATAAATAAATACATAACTTCTGAAATTTAATAGATTTTCAATTATTTATTCAAAAAAAGTTTAAAATTTCACCCTAGTTTTGGAATAATTCAATTAAAAAACAACCAACTGCATTCAAATTTTCCTGAATAATTTTTTTTTCTTCAAATTTTTGATCTACAAGTGCTTCATAATCGTTAAGATCTTCTTCTTGATCTTTCAAAACTTTGAACAGGTTTTCAAAGAAATTTCCGAAACTTCTGAATACATTTATATTTTTTAATTTTTAGTTGAAAAGGTTAAAAAAAAATTTGAAAAAAAATAAAATAAAAACAGGCGACTTTGTTATTTTGGAAAATTTTTTATTGAAAATTCTTCACTTTAGTAAACTTATTTTTAAATTTTCTTTAAACCTTCAGAAGTGCTTTGATCTTTGAGAGACATTGAAGTTAAATCAAAGCGCCTATACACGCACTAACTCATGCACACACACACACACACACACACACACACACACACACACACACACACACACACACACACACACACACACACACACACACACACACACACACACACACACACACACACACACACACACACACACACACACACACACACACACACACACACACACACACACACACACACACACACACACACACACACACACACACACACACACACACACACACACACACACACACACACACACACACACACACACACACACACACACACACACATGCAAACATACACACTATAGCAATCGTAATAATAAATATTTATATATTCGTGAATAAAGTTGATTTAACTTTTCAAATAATATTCATGAAAATTATTCAAAATAAAGCTTGGATTTGAACCAATCAGGAACATAATTTTTAAACTCGAAGCAGATAAAGGTTTTTTTTTAATAATGTTTTTTTAATTTTTGCAAAGTCAACTTACAACTCCGAGCTTGAAACATCAGAAAAATGCGCTAACTCAGCGATATCATACAATTATGTCAAAACGTCTCATAATAATAATTAAAAAAAGTTGAAAAAATATTTTTAAAATTAAAAAAACTTTTTGAAAAAATAAAAAAATACATAATAAAATATTTATTGAAAAAACATGTTACCAAAAAAACATTTTATTAAAAATAATAATTAATTTTGAATTTTACACTCCGCATCATAGCCCCCCCATCACGTGGTGGTTCTGGTAATTATGACCTAATTGTCTCCACTTTTATTCAATCCTTTGCGCAATTTGAAAAATATATTGAAAAAAATAAAAATAAAATCTTAGCTTGAATGAAGATATTCGACGCAATGTTTGAATCGTAAATAATAATAATAATATTCGTTTCAAAATAATATTTAAAGACAAGAATATTCGTTTATATAATTGTAATAACCATAACAAAATCTATAATAAAAATAAAAATAATAATGATAATAATAATAATAAGAATAATAATATTATTATTTATATTAATAAAAGTTCAAAATTCAGAAATTTTTAGGGGTATTTCTTTGTTAATAGTTTTCAACAGAAGTGGTGTGTTGAATTGTGGAAAAGAGGAGTAGAAGGAAGGAATATTTTTATTGTTTTTATTATGTTACTATTATTTTTATTTT
The DNA here is from genome assembly GCA_947562095.1 of Branchellion lobata. Classification (NCBI taxonomy): domain Eukaryota; kingdom Metazoa; phylum Annelida; class Clitellata; order Hirudinida; family Piscicolidae; genus Branchellion; species Branchellion lobata. The sequence continues at coordinate 8,997,309 of OX387254.1, read as the reverse complement.
TTTATTTTTTTTTATTTTTTTTTATTTTTTATTTTTTATTTTATTGTTTGCTTTATTAATCGCTATAATTAAAAATATCATACCCAAAAAAAATATTTTCATATATCTCAACGAAAAGTTTTCACAAATTTTCATTTAAATTTTATTTTTGGTGAAATATGAAAATAGAAATAAAAATAAAAATTATTATTTTTATTATTATTCAAAAATTATGAAAAACTGTTTTTTTAAATGTTTTTATTTCATGTACACCAGAAAAATGATTCTATTTGTTTATTTATTTTTCTTTATCATTTTATTTTTATTCACTTCTTTTTATCATTTTCTAACTTCATAATTTATAAAAAATAATTTAAACTATTGTTTTCTTCTTTCGACGTCACGCAGGCAAAGTTGGCACTGAGTCATGGAGCTTCTGCCGTCATCTTCGACGTCACAGACTCAAAAAAGGCCTCCAAAATTGTTCGTCATCCATCCATCTATTCATCCATTCGTTTATCCATCCATTCATCCAAATATCCATCCCTCTATCCATCCATCCATTCATTGCTCATTCATTCTCTTATTTATCAAATCATTTATTTTTCATCCCCCCCCTCTTTCCATCCATTAATCCATCCATCCATGCACCATTCATCAATCTACCTATTTAGTTTTTAATCCATTCATCCATTCCATTCCTCCCACTCCAATCCATGCATCCTTCTTCCCTTTCAAATGCTCCATCCATCTCCATACAAAGTCTTGTTTACTTTTCCACCCACCTATTCACTCACTCATCCATCATCTCATACACACACCTCTCCACAAACCCCCATACAAGCATCTCCGTCAAATTATCTTCCCCCTTCGACCTCCTCCCTCCGTTTCACTCTTCTTTTTTTTCAAACATTTCTACCCACCTTCTCTCTCAACCACCCTTCAACCTGCCACTCTCAATTTTGCCCTATAACTGAAAACACACGCAGAAATTTACACCAGCCTCTCCAAACACCCAACCTAACCCAATTAACCACCCATCAAGCACCCATCCAAACACCCAACCCATCCAAACACCCAACCCATCCAAACACCCAACCCATCCAAACACCCAACCCGTCCAAACGCCCAACCCATCAAAACACCCAACCCATCAAAACACCCAACCCATCCAAACACCCAACCCATCCAAACACCCAACCCATCCAAACACCCAACCCATCCAAACACCCAACCCATCCAAACACCCAACCCATCCAAACACCCAACCACAACAAACCCCCAATCCCACCCATCCATCGACAGCTGCGGAGGTCCCACGCCATTCGCCTGGGCAGTCCAGTGGTGGTGGTGAAGGGCAGGGGAGCTGGCAAGATGCAGTGGCTCATCCAACACCACCACACCGCCCTCGTCAACATCACCGCCGTCTTTCCCGACGTTCACCGTCCTCACGTGGGTGCTTCGTACCTATGAATTTTATATAATTTTCAATTCTTTTTATTTATTTTTTAATATTTTTTCAATAGTTATTTGTTTATTATTTCTTCATAATGGATTTATAGACGAGTCTGATAATGAGTTCATTAATTTTCTAAATAATAAAAATGATATTAATAATGATAATGATGATAATGATGATGATAATAATAATAATAATAATAATAATAATAATAATAATAATAATAATAATAATAATAATAATAATAATAATAATAATAATAATAATAATAATAATAATAATAATAATAATAATAATAATAATAATAATAATAATAATAATAATAATAATAATAATAATAATAATAATAATAATAATAATAATAATAATAATAATAATAATAATAATAATAATAATAGTAATAATAATAGTAATAATAATAATAATAATAATATTATTATTATTATTATTATTATTATTATTATTATTATTATTATAGTTATGAATACTTTTCATAACATCAACCAGCGTTGTTGAATGAGCTACGACAGACTAAATGCGTGAAGCACGTTTGTGAGGAATCATATTCATGACGTGTCTAACGGAAACACCAACGAAAACTTATGCTTAACTTTATATTCATAACTAACTCCTCCAGGAGGGCAACTCATCGTCATCTTCCTCTTCTTCATCCTCGTCTTCATCATCTTCATCATCTTCATCTTCTTCTTCTTCATCCTCCTCTTCATCGATACTCAACAACAGCAAAATGTCCCTGCTGTTCTTCATCACCATCTTCTTCCCTCTCGTCTTCTTCGTCGCCTTCATCGTCATCAAAGTTGGTTCCATGACATTGACCTTTAAAATTATTTTTATTTTTATTTTTCCATTTTTTATAGTTTTTAAAATTAATTTTAAATTTTTTTTCCATCAATGTCGCATAAGTGATACTTTGACTAATGAAGTTTTTTTGATAAATTAAAAAAAAAATTTTTTGATAAAATTTTTTTAATGTATTTTTTACTTGATGAAAAAGACTGAAGTATAATATTAAAAGCATGAATCATCTTTGATCATTAAAAGCCACTTTTAAACCATTTGAAGTTACATCATCAAAGACGACACAAGGTGCTTTCAAGTTGCTTTTTATTCATTCGTTCTTTAAAAAATTAACGTTAAGTCATTTTGTAATCTAAATTGAAAAGATAAAGAAACCTTTGAAAATCCTCAACAACACAAATATCAAACGTCTGCTGCAAAACTCAATACCTACACCAAAAAACAACAACAAAAGACAAAGAACATAAACTAATAACAAAAGATGCACTTTTAAGCATTGAACCCCACCCAACGTCAACCACACATCACACCACACTTCTGTCACATAAACATTTGCAAAACCACACCACTCTCGAACCTTCGTTCGCCCACTCATCTCAAAAGAAACACCCATCCACTTTAAACTCATCTTCATTCACATCCACTCTCCCTCACATCCACTCTTCTTTACATCCACTCTCCCTCTCATCCACTCTCCCTCACATCCACTCTCTCTCACATCCACTCTCCCTCACATCCACTCTCCCTCACATCCACTCTCCCTCACATCCACTCTCCCTCACATCCACTCTCCCTCTCATCCACTCTCCCTCACATCCACTCTCCTTCACATCCACTCTCCCTCTCATCCACACTCCCTCACATCCACTCTCCCTCACATCCACTCTCCCTCACATCCACTCTCCTTCACATCCACTCTCCCTCTCATCCACACTCCCTCACATCCACTCTCCCTCTCATCCACTCTCCCTCACATCCACTCTCCCTCACATCCACTCTCCCTCTCATCCACTCTCCCTCACATCCACTCTCCTTCACATCCACTCTCCCTCACATCCACTCTCCCTCACATCCACCCTCCCTCACATCCACTCTCCCTCACATCCACTCTCCCTCACATCCACTCTCCCTCACATCCACAACCACTTACACCCACTACAATATGATCCTTTCCCCCCGACTCCTAACACCTTTTCAATCTCAACATCGTAAAAAAAACTAAACCGTTTGACACCACTGAAGCAATGAATTAATCCCGCTAAAAACCCCACAACAAACACAAAATTAACACACACCAAAAAATATCAGACTAACCCATCCAAAAAGAGACTCACAAAAAAAACAACCAACTCCTAAAATAAAACTAATTTAGTCACGAAAAAATCCAAACCGAACATTTCTACAAAAATCCCGCAAAACCAAAGAAACGAATCCAGCTGACTCCCACAAAAAACACAACCACACCCTCCCAAAACCTCAAACCCTATACTGAAAGTCAACCCACATCCACAAAAAAAACTCGCCAAAATCCACAAAAAACTCTAAAACACCCATAAAAAAAACTCACCAACACACAAAAAAAACCCACCAAAACCTACAAAAACCTAGAAAAACCCCAACAACATCCACAAAAACCCACCAATACCAGAACAAAACCCACAACACCCACAAAAAACTCACCAACACCCATAAAAAATTCACCAACAGCAAGACAAAACCCTCAACACCCACGAAAACCCAAAAAACCACCAAAACCCACATAAAACGAATCCGTCCAACCGTTTGACAGCCCCACCATGTCAGCACCTTGCAACACATACGCCTTGCCACGTACGCTGAGGTGGCAGGAGCAGAGACCCAGTCCGAGTGCATCATATGCTTCGACAAGTATTTACCTCTGGATGTGAGGGGGGAGGAAGGGGGAAGAGGGGGGGGGGGGGATTGGTGGGAAATTGGGTGTAAGGGGTGGGGAAGGAGAAATGTAAAAGGGTGGGTGGGGTTGAGTAGGTGGGTGAGTGGGGGTATGGGTTGGTGTGGGGGGGGGGGGGGGAGGGAGGATGAGTGGTGGGTCTGGAGTAAATATGTGTAAGTAGAAAGACGGGAGAGGTAGTGGGAGTTGAGAAGAGTGTGAATGGAGGGAGTGGATGGGATGTGTGAAGTTTCAAGCTTTGAACGGTAACTCTAGACGTTACCTTTACTCCCAGGCCAGCTTCAACCCCAACCTCAACCTTGACCTTAATCTTTATCCCAGCCTAAGCCTCGTTTTACTCTAATCTCAATCCATTTCTACATCACAATCTTAATCTTACCCCAACCCTTATTCTAACTCAACCCCTCATTTCAAATCTAACCCTGACTTCAACACTAATCTAAGCCTCCTCCCAACCTTCATTTCAACCCAAGCGCTCATCTCTCACCTTTCTCTCGCTCGCTTTGGTGCTTTAAAAATATTATTTTTTATCAATTTTTTGTCTTTCATAATCATTTTTTATTTGTTTTTCATTGTTGGTTTTTATTATGTTTTTTGGAGTTTTTATTTTAATTGATCGAGTTTACTTTTTATCATTCCGATATGACTTTTCCCATTATTAATCTTTTTTATGAAAAGTTTTTTTCCGTTTTTTAGCAGATTCCAGGTTGTTTTTATGTTTTTTTTTCTCGATATTTGAGTACATGTGTTTTTTTAGCGGCACGACTGTGGCAGAAAAACGATCATTCACCCAAAAATTTGATTAAAAAAAGATAATATTGAACATAAAAATGAAAAAAAAAGTTTTCAAGGAAAAATGAATCAGGTTACTTTTATTATTAAACAAAAAACTCATCACCAAATGAGGCTCCCCGTTTTATTGTAGTTCGCTGGCGCCTAAGCTATTTTTGCCGCTTTATATCCTTATATATTGATTTAGCATTTATTCTTTTTATTTTTATTTACACTTTCCTTTTTTTTTATTTATACTTTTTATTTTTGTTTATTTACATTTTTTTATTATTTATTTATACTTTTTTTTTTTTAATTTTTTTATTATTTATACATTTTTTTAAAATTTATATTTTTCTTTTTTTTTAGTTTACACTTTTTAAATATCTTTTTTTATTATTTTTATTATTTTTAATTTTTATTATTTTTTTATATTTTATTTTTTATGCGAGAGTGTGTAAAAACAGCGAGATGATGGGAAGGAATCAGAACGGAGCTGAAGGAAGAAAGACGGCTGGAGAAGAAAAACAAGGAAGTGTGGGAAAATGAAGAGAAAAAGAATAAGAAGGGTGGAAAGAAATAAAAAAGAAAAAGAAAAAAAAGAAAAAAAGAAAAAAAAGAAAAAAAAGAAAAAAAGAAAAAGAAAAAAAAGAAAAAAAGAAAAAGAAAAAAAAGAAAAAAAAAGAAAAAAAAGAAAAAAAAAGAAAAAGAAAGAAAAGAAAAAAAGAAAAAGAAAAAAAAGAAAAAAAGAAAAAGAAAAAAAAGAAAAAAAAAGAAAAAAAAGAAAAAAAAAGAAAAAGAAAGAAAAGAAAAAGAAAAGAAAAAAAAGAAAAAAATAATAAAAAAAAGAAAGGAAAAAATAATAAAAAGAAGAAGAAGAAGAAGAGAAAGAAAGAAGATGAAGAAATGAAAAGGAAGCGAGAGTCGTTCCACTATTATTATTTTATTTTATTTATTTATTTTTCAATATCATTCTTATTTGTTTTCATTTTGTTCTATAACTCATTTGTGTTTGTTTACTTTTTCTCAATGAAATTTCTATTTATTATTAATAAACAACCAATGCAATGAAAGACAGTCGAGGAATGATTTAATCACTTGACACTTATTCGCCACTTTATTTATCATTTTTCGACCATTTTCAATAATTAAATTATAATATCTTGAAATTATTAAATTTATTTATTAATTTAATTAAATTAAATAAGCTTTTTCACTAATTTATTCATTAATGTGGTCTTCAATTCCAGCCTCTCAGAGTGCTTCCTTGCCACCATTTTTTCCACCGCTGCTGCGTCGACAAGTGGTTGTCTTCCCACCACACCTGCCCTCTCTGTATGAGCAGCATCATGTGTGGTTAGTGGAGGCTGTGTGTGGCTGTGTGTTGGGTTTTGTGTGTGTGTGTGTGTGTGTGTTTGTTTTTGTGTGTATTTTTGCGGTTGGAATTACGGGAGGCTGTGTCTAGAGAGTGCTTTTTGTTGTGTGTGGCTGTGTGTAGCTCCGTGTGGTTGTCTGTGGCTGTGTGTGGCTGTTAAAGCGAGTGTGATGGTGTATTTGTACGTGATTGTGTACGGTTGTAAGGTAGTGAGCGTGTATATAGAATATGGAGAATTAGTGAGAAATAGTTAGTGAGTGGTATGTGTGAGATGAGTGGTGATGCTTGTGGTGCATGTGGTAGGTTGCACTATCAAAGAAATCGTAAAGTTTTGTTACCTGAAGGTTTGTGGGTGGCGGAGCAAGGGTGGGATGGCGTAAGAATGCGTAGCATTTCAATGACTTTCGGTAGTTTCTAAGTAAGGTGCAAGCTTCGTGTGGTTACGTTGTGGAAAGTGGCTGAGTGTGGTTTGGAGTGGCTGTGTGTAGTTTGGAGTGGCTGTGTGTAGTTTGGAGTGGCTGTGTGTAGTTTGGATTGGCTGTGTTTGGAAAATCAAAATCATATGTTTTTGAAATATTGATAAAACGCAATAGAAGTTATATTAACGTCGGAAATGCTATGTAAATCATTACTGCCTAGAAAGAATGATGGTGATGATGATGATGATGATGATGATGATGATGATGATGATGATGATGATGATGATGATGATGATGATGATGATGATGATGATGATGATGATGATGATGATGATGATGATGATGATGATGATGATGATGATGGTGATGATGATGATGATGATGATGATGACGATGATGATGATGATGATGATGATGATGATGATGATGATGATGATGATGATGATGATGATATGATGATGATGATGATGATGTTGATGATGAATGGGATGATGATGATGATGAGGATGATGATGATGATGATGTTGAAGATGAATGGGATGATGATAATGATGATGATGATGATGATGATGATGATGATGATGATGATGATGATGATGATGATGATGATGATGATGATGATGATGATGATGATGATGATGATGATGATGATGATGATGATGATGATGATGATGATGATGATGATGATGATGATGATGATGATGATGATGATGATGATGATGATGATGATGATGATGATGATGATGATGATGATGATGATGATGATGATGATGATGATGATGATGATGATGATGATGATGATGATGATGATGATGATGATGATGATGATGATGATGATGATGATGATGATGATGATGATGATGATGATGATGATGATGATGATGATGATGATGATGATGATGATGATGATGATGATGATGATGATGATGATGATGATGATGATGATGATGATGATGATCACTCATCATTGTCATCACTCTTACCAACCTCTTTCATCTTTGCCCGCCACTACTACATATGTCGAAAAAATTATTCGCTGTGAAAATTTTAGAGAAAATAAGTTTCTTTGTCGAAATTTTTTTTTGAAAAAAAAAGAATTTTCCAGCAAAAAAATTATTTTTCTTTTTATTTTTATTTTTATTTTTATTTTTACCTAATTGCTCTTTGTGCCCTTATAAAGTAAGCATTTAAAAATAATTTTTGATTTATTATGAATATTTAGAAATTTATTTTTAAAATTTAACAAAAAAAATTATGTTTTGTTTTCAAAAATTCGTGGTTTCAAAACGTAAAATCAAATATTTAAGAAAAAATTCATTTTTAAACATAAATTCATTTTTAAACATAAATTCATTTTTAAACATAAATTCATTTTTAAACATAAATTCATTTTTAAACATAAATTCATTTTTAAACATAAATTCATTTTTAAACATAAATTCATTTTTAAACATAAATTCATTTTTAAACATCAATTCATTTTTAAACATCAATTCATTTTTAAACATCAATTCATTTTTAAACATAAATTCATTTTTAAACATCAATTCATTGCAAACAATTTTTATTCAGACACCAAGTTTTTCAGGAAGCGCAAGAGACGTCCGAAGGAAGCCGCTTCTTCCAGACACCACGTGACTCTCCCAGCAGTCCCTCTCAACACTCGGAACAAACATCAAACAACAAAATACGGCAACACTCAACAACAGCAACAGCTACAACAACAGCAACAGCAACAGCTACAACAACAACAGCAACAGCAACAGCAACAGCAACAACAACAGCAGCATCAGCAACAACAACAACAAGACTCGCAACAAAAATCTCCTAACATCGAACTTCAGCAAAAATGTTCAAGCAACGAAAAACAACGACAAAAATTTTTCTTGAAAAAACAACAAGAACAACAACAGCTCCAACTCCAACGGATTCAACAACAACTTCAACAACATCAACAACTTCAGAAACAACAACAACAGCTCAATATTGTTGAAATTGAACAAAAACTTCAACACCACCAAAGTCGCCAACACATGAAACACACTCCTCCAACACACTCAGCTACGAATGTCCTTTGTCTCAACACTCCTTCAGATACAACTCTTCCTCATCCTTCCATTCATCCCTTCATCCATCCTCCCATCCATCCTCCCATTCCTTCTTCCAGCCTTCCTTCCATCCATCCATCTATTTACTCGTCCACTCAACCATCCGTCCATTCAATCACGAACAGCTTACCAAATTTTTCTCCTATTCATTCACTACCTTTGCCTCTTCCTTCTGCTCCTCTTTCTTCTCCTTCTCTTTCTATTTCTCTTCCTTCTGTTTCTTTTTCTTTTTCCTCTTCACCTCCTCTTTCATTTTTTTCCGTTTCTCTTCCTTTTCCTTTTTTTTCTCCTCTTCATCTTCCTCCTCCTCCTCCTCTTCCTCATCCAGCATCAAGTCCCGTTTCCAGTCGCCCACCCACCCCCACTTCATGTTCTGTTTACGCAACTCTAAATCACCACAACACACATAAAATTTCTTTGTCTGCCATCAGACAACCCAGTGTGATCGTCATCACTCCTCCTTCATCATCTTCTTCGTCATCATCATCATCATTATCTTCTTTATCATCTTCATCATCCTCGCCATCATCTTCATATTTCTTTCCTTCTTTTTCTTTTTCTTCCTTTTCTTCTTCTTTTTCTTCTTCTTTTTCTTCTTCTTATTCTTCTTTTTCTTCTTCTTCTTTTTCTTCTTCTTCTTCTTCTTCTTCTTCTTCTTCTTCTTCTTCTTCTTCTTCTTCTTCTTCTTCTTCTTCTTTAGTCTGTCAAACGCCAATCTTTTCCAATCTTTTTTCTTCTTGCTCCAAAACGCCCCCTCTCAACCCCCTCACTTCCCTCATTCCATTATCTCCATCAGAAAAATCATCGTTGTCTTCCATTTCTTCCTCATCATCATCGTCACCATCATCATCATCATCATCATCTTCTTCTTCTTCTTCTTCTTCTTCTTCTTCTTCTTCTTCTTCTTCTTCTTAGTTTGTTGTTTTTAATTGATTTGATAGAACTTTTATGACATGAAAAAAACACAAACACACAAAAGGGCATAAACACACACACACACACACACACACACACACACACACACACACACACACACACACACACACACACACACACACACACACACACACACACACACACACACACACATCGAACAAACACCCAAAAAAGCTTTTTCTCTGAACAAGAAATAATCACAAACACAGACGCACACAAACTCAAACTAAACGCACAAAAAAACTACACCAAAATAACCAAAGCTAACTCCAAATCGAAAGCAAAACGCCACCACCTAGTCAAAAACAAACAAAACCGCACAGCCAAACCCAAACACCCAAACAAAAAAATACACAAACAAACACAAACACCCAAACAAACAAATACACAAACAAACACAAACACCCAAACAAACAAATAAACAAACAAACACAAACACCCGAACGAAAAAATACAAAAACACAACACTGTCAAGAACAAACACAAGCGAAACACCCTAGACACATTAACCACTTTTTATGAACAATAAAACATCAAGGTTTCCCTTGCAACCATAAACTACCAGTGCTTGTTTGCACGTCAGAAGCGCTAAGAAGCATTTGAGTCCTTTCGAGGTCTATGAAGGATTGACTTGTTGACGTAAGTAGCTGTCATGATCACGTAAAAATGTACTGGCATCGGTCTTTGTCTGTGGCAGAAGCACGTGTATAGATTTATTGTAGGTGGTGAGAGAGTAACACGTTTTATATGAAAATGTTGATTCGAAAAAATAAATTCATAAAAGCGTGTATGTGTGTAGAGAGAGCGAATGAGAGAGGAGAGAAAGAATAAGAAGGAGAAAGCGGTAGAAAAAAGGGTTTTGAGGTTTTGAAGAATCTGTTTTCAAAACCTTCTCGGGTGTATTTCGACTTTTGAAACGAAGACTTCTCGGAATGCAGGTAATCGAACCCTAGACATGTACGCAAACATGCACACAAACATGTACGCAAACATGCACACAAACATGTACACAAACACAAACGAGCTTGAACGCAAACCCTCTAAAACAAAAAAAACATACAAACACATACTAAAATAACAAAAAAAAACAAACACACGCAAAATACAAAACCACACAAAATACAGGCACACACACGCAAAATACAAGCGAACACACCCAAAATACAGGCACACACATGCACACACACGCACACACATGCACACACACACACACACACACTGCGGTGTTATCGACTAATTAAAAATGAATAAATCCATTAGACAAGCCCCTCAAAACTCCTCCACATCAGAGAGGCTGCCATCTTGCTTGTATCACTGCGTTCCTTCCTTCGTCCCTGTCGGTCTTCTTTATGTCCTTGCACGTTCTCACTTTTTTTATCATTTTTTTTATTAAAAAAAGTTTTTTAGCATATCATTTTTATTATTAATTCATTTTTAATCTTGTTTTTTAGTTTTTATTTTTTTATTGTTTTGTTTTTTATATGAGTTTATTCTTATAATTATTTTTTAATATATTGGTTTCTAGATTTCGTATTAGTTTTGTTTGCTTATATAATTTTTTGGATTTATATAACTACTAAAAACTTTTTATTTTTAATCTTTGATAGTTTTTTTTTATATTATTATTTTATTTTTTTAAACTTAAATAATATTTATTTTTTATCATCATTTAGCTCGTATCAAAATGATAATCTATGCGCTTGAGCGTCTTGTTCCTTTTTGAGTGAGTGATAAGCAATGTTTTGAAATAAAAACATTTTTCTGTTTAAAAAAACGAAAACTACTGATAAGTATTTTATGGGAAATGAAAATAAAACTTATTAAATTGAATAAACAAAGATTCCATTGAAAATAGTTTATTAATTACACAAGACATTGCAAACAGGCAGCTCGATGACGTCTTAGCACGTCAAGTGTCTGCCAAAATGACCCAACGTTGGTGGGGAAATTAGTTGAAGGAATCCTCCATGGAACCTTCTATATAGTCCTCCATGGAACCTTCTATATAGTCTTCCATGGAACCTTCTATATAGTCTTCCATGGAACCTTCTATATAGTCTTCCATGGAACCTTCTATATAGTCTTCCATTGAACATTCTATATAGTCTTCCATGGAACCTTCTATATAGTCTTCCATGGAACCTTCTATATAGTCCTCCATGGAACATTCTATATAGTCTTCCATGGAACCTTCTATATAGTCTTCCATGGAACCTTCTATATAGTCTTCCATGGAACCTTCTATATAGTCTTCCATGGAACCTTCTATATAGTCCTCCATGGAACCTTCTATATAGTCCTCCATGGAACATTCTATATAGTCTTCCATGGAACCTTCTATATAGTCTTCCATTGAACCTTCTATATAGTCTTCCATGGAACCTTCTATATAGTCTCCCATGGAACCTTCTATATAGTCTCCCATGGAACCTTCTATATAGTCTCCCATGGAACCTTCTATATAGTCTTCCATTGAACCTTCTATATAGTCTTCCATTGAACCTTCTATATAGTCTTCCATGGAACATTCTATATAGTCTTCCATTGAACCTTCTATATAGTCTTCCATGGAACATTCTATAAAGCCTGCCATGCAACATGCTCCAAGACCTGCAATATAACATTCTATAAAGGCTTCCATGGAGCATCTTCTAGTCCATGCATAGAAATTCATGGAACATTCGTAGTCTTACAAAACAGTTCTGGAAATCTCGCTTATCATTTTCTGATATTGCTGTTTTTTCTTTCACTCTTCCATGCAATGGTGAGAGAAACCTTCATCGTACAGTTGCATATTGCATTTAATGGTAAACTTATTAAGTGAGAAGCTCCAAGAACGAGAAGAAAGTATCGGCGTCTGAATATAGCGTATAATATAGTGTTAGTGTTGTCTCATAAGTTTTGCATTGTATTCGAATCCCATTGAATTTATTTGAAGTATCAAAGAGGACCAGCGTTTGAAATGTTTCGAAGAAAGCCATGACGCACGGTCGAAGCTCCAATCAGACTACTCGATAACTTCTCTAGCGATTGACGCAAAAAATCGATCAGCAAATGAAATTTGTAAAAATAATTAAAAACAAATATTACAAACATAGCTTGGAGTTAAGGTTAACTGAAACGAGAAAGAATGTAGATAATACTTGAAACTTGAAAGTAAAAAATTTATCGAAACAAAAGGCATTTGGCCACCAGGCTGTGTGAAATGCCTAGCCCTAGGGCTCCAATCACAAGCTGGATGACTAAAACCACTGCAAGTTCTCTCCCCTCACACTATACCAAGTCCTCAGCTGCAATAACCCTTAACAACACCAACATCTTCACACCATCTCCACCAACACACCACCACATCTGCACCCATACAGCCCACAAGGCCTCACAACCACCACTTCATTGCCAGTCGGTGTCGGCAATGATGTCAAGTACCTGGTTGACAGCGAGGAGGCGGCAGAAGAGACTCCGAGAGGATAATACCTTCAGCCTGGTCTTGTCATCGAAGGGCATTATGGCCACAAAGTACCACAACCAGGCTGGTTGGCCGTCGTCCTCAAACTGAACTTTGAAAGCACCTCTCGAGTTGATAGTGGGTTGTGTGGTGGTTGTTGCTCCCTGTGTAGAAGATGTTGCTTCTGATTTGACGGAAATGTCTTGTGCAGTGATGGTGTCTTGCGGGGTAGTGGCATCTTGTGTGGTGGTGGTGTTTTGTGTGGTGGTGCCTTGTTGGGTGGCATCTTGTTGGGTGGTGTCTTGTGCGGTGGTGTCTCGTTTTGTGGTGTCTTGTGTGGTGCTGGTGTCTTGTTGGGTGGTGTCTTGTGCGGTGGTGGTTGTACAAAATAGCGTTGTGGATTCCGGTATGACGCTTACTAGCGTGGTTGCGTGTGGTGTGAGAGTGGGGTGGAGTTTTTGCATGTCGGTGGCAACTTGTTTTGAAATACATTGTGCTGTAAAGTCCTGTGGCCTAGTTGTGTTGGGAGGAGCGCAGTTGAAACTTTGTTGTTGTTGTTGTTGTTGTTGAGGTTTTTGTTGAGCATGTTGTTGAATTCGTTGTTGCTGAAGTTGTTGTTGAAGTTGTAAAAGGTGGTTGAGGGAGGAAGAACAGCGAGAACTGGTCTGCAGACAAAGGTGCAAAGTGTGAGTAACACCCACACACCTCCCACTGCAATCATTGTCACCATTGTCACCATTGTCCACAGAACTCTCGCCCTCTTCAACAGCACCACAACCAGTATGAGTTTCACAACTATCACAACTGACACCACTACTACCATGATCAGTATTAGCAACATCACCACCACTATCACCACCGCCACTGCCACCACCACTGCCACTGCCACCACCACCGCCACTGCCACCACCACTGCCACTGCCACCACCACTGCCACTGCCACCACCACAGCCACCACTATCACCACCACAGCCACCACTATCACCACCACCACTGCCACCACTATCGCCACCATCATCATCGCCGTCATAAACAAAGTGATATTTGAGTTGAGTCGAGAATGACGGCAGCCTGCCGTAGTTAAGGTGGATGGAGTGTTGCTTGCTGGCTGGCAGAGCGCGAAGCCAAGCGACACAACGGCTGTACAAGCATCGCATCTTTGAACACAGATCTGAGAATTTTTAAAAATAAGTTTTATAGCCTTCATTGAACCAAAGACATAATTTAATTATTCGCTCGTAATTCCTTTTCGCGAAAAACCTTTCATGGCGGAAACTATTTTCCATCCTCTTTTACCATCTTCAACCGACCTTCATTCTTAACACAATCAACCCAAGAAACAACCAAGAAACAACCAACCCACCAATCAACCAATCCACCAACCCACCAATCAACCAACTAACCAATCCACTAATCAATCAACCAACCAATCCACTAATCAATCAACCAACCAAGCAACCTCACCAACCTTCGAGGGCAGCAGGAGAGACGGGTTGGTCGTTGAAGAAGTCCACAGAGACGCTGTAGTAGCCATCAGTGTGGTGAAGGTCCTTCACAACGAACCTCCGCGTGCCTACACTGCTCACCAACAACCTGCCATCCACCAAGTTGCGAGTCGATGTGATCTTCAACATCGTTCCAACCGTGGCGTCTGGCCTGATGGGTGGTCGGATTGTGTGGGTGGAAGTTGAGTTGCAAGCATCAATCATTCATCAACAACAAAACTTTACCAACCAAACAATCAACACACCATACAACCCACCAACCTACCCATCCCCCATTTAAAAAATTTACCCATCCACAACCCATCAAACATATCCACACCCCACAAACCCATCCACAACCCACCAAACCATCCACAACCCACCAAACCATCCACAACCCACCAGACCCACCCACTCTTCCACACCACACCAAACCCACCCACCCTTCCACACTACGGCACATTCCAAACTGCCTAGCATCGGATTGCATGCAACGCCGCACCATGAGGCGGTAGCGGGGTTCGAAGATGTGCAGTGGACAACTCATGCCTGGGAAGACTACCGTGCAAACAAACAATGGAATGTTCTGGCCCTTTGTCAAGCTTGGGTGGGTGGTGGTTGGGTGTTGTGGTGGTTGGGTGTTGTGGTGGTTGGGTGTTGTGGTGGTTGGGTGTTGTGGTGGTTGGGTGTTGTGGTGGTTGGGGGTTGTGGTGGTTGGGTGTTGTGGTGGTTGGGTGTTGTGGTGGTTGGGTGTTGTGGTGGTTGGGTGTTGTGGTGGTTGGGGGTTGTGGTGGTTGGGTGTTGTGGTGGTTGAGGTTTGGTGTTGTGGTGGTTGAGGTTTGGTGTTGTGGTGGTTGGGGTTGGGTGTTGTGGTGATGGTTGGAATCTTGGTGTTGTGGTGATGGTGATGAAAAGTGGTGATGTGTTGGTCGAGTGGTTGTGGGGTGATTATGGTTTTTGTGAAGTTGAGTGGGTAGATTGTTTGGAGGGGGGTGGTTTTTGATAGTGGGGTCTGTAGGAGTGGGAGGTTATATGAGGGATGGTTGTGGAAGTTGTAGGCATACAAATAAGAGCTACTCAAAACCACCACAACAAAAATTGCCGCTATTACAACGAATAACACCATAGAAAAAGATACGTATCCCAAAAAACCACCACCATAAAAACACCACACCACCGCCACCACCACCATCACCACACCACCACACAAACACCCCACAAACACTACGACCAACCATAAAGAGGTGGGTATTTTTTCTAGGTGCGCCACCTGTCGAGCAATCGCCTTCTCAGGAAAGACTGCTTCAATCAACCATTCCAGATCCTCTGTCACCACGTGAGGACTCTGACACAAGTACTGACAGAGTGGTTAGATGGGGTGGTTGGATGGGGTGGTTAGACGAGGTGGTTGGATGGGGTGGTTGGTTGAGTGCTGAGTGTTCAGAATGATGGTGCATGCTTGAAAGTAACGAAGATGACACCAACTAATCATCCATGCAATTAATTAACCATCCATCCAACCAAACATCTAGTCATCCATCCAACCACCCTCTCCACCCATCTATCCATCCATCCATCCACGCATCCATCCATCCACCCATCCAGCCAACCTCCCAAGCAACCTGGGGAAGAGGGAGTTTACAGATGGGGCAATAGCTGTGGTGGTCGAGGGCTCTATAGAAGCACTCATTGCAGAAGACATGACCACACGGAGTTGTTAGCGGCTTGTGAAGGAGACTGTGGTGGTGGTGGTGTTGCTAAGCGATTGAAAAAAAAGGATGGGCAAAAAAAGTAGCGCTATGGTGACAAGTGATAAAAAATCACCACCACCCTTATCATCATCATCATCATCATCACCATCATCATCATCATCATCATCACCATCATCATCATCATCATCATCATCACCATCACCATCATCATCATCATCATCATCATCATCATCGTCACCATCATCATCATCATCATCATCATCATCATCATCATCATCATCATCATCATCATCATCATCATCATCATCATCATCATCATCATAATCATCATCATCATCATCATCATCACCACACCACCTCAGACACAGAGGGCACTCCACATCTTCCAAGGTCAACAGGCTCTGCAGGTGCTCCAACAAACTTTCTGGAAAAAAAAGTAAAAATAAAAAAAGGGACAATAATAAGGATGGAAAATTAAATAAGGATATAATAATAATAATAATAATAATTTATATTATTATTAGTGGTAGTAGTAGTATTGGTAGTATTATTGATATTAGACGTATTATTATTATTATTATTATTAGTAGTAGTAGTAGTAGTAGTATTGTTATTATTATTATTATTAATATTATTATTATTATTATTATTATTATTATTATTATTATTATTGTTATTATTTTATGGAAATAAATTGGAGCAACTCACGTGCATCCCTCTCTCTTTTCTCATCGGCATCTTCATCAGGACAAATGTATTCATTATTATTATTATTATTATTATTATTATTATTATTATTATTATTATTATTGTTGTTGTTGTTTTTGTTGTTATTGTCCACATTATTGGTACTATCGTTATTATTATTTTTATTGTTATTGTTATTATCGTTGTTTTTTGCATAACATAACGAAGGCCGTTTGAGAGGTGGCGAACTAGAAGGAGATGATAAAGAAGATGAAGTTAATGGTAGTGGAATAGATGAGGATGATGATGATGATGATGATGAGGATGATGATGATGATGATGATGGTGACGATGATGATGGTGACGATGATGATAATGATGATGATGACGACGATGATGATGACGTGGATGTTGATGAAGATGATGAAAGTGACGATGATGAAGAAGATGAAGATGGTTGTGGAGAGGGAGTTGACAGAGGATTTGTTAGATTCTTAAGGATACTGTTTATGATCTGTCGAAAAATTATTATTGTTATTATTATTATCAGTTGTAGTAGAAGTAGTAGCGGCAGCAGTAGTAGTAGCAGCAGCAGTAGCAGTAGCAGCAGCAGCAGCAGTAGCAGTAGTAGTAGCAGTAATTGTAGCAATACCAAAATGGCATGAGAGACTAACACTGGAGAGAGAGAAGTGGGTGGGGAGATGCTCATGCAGGGAGAGGCACTTGAGGTGGCATTCCACCAAGTCATTCTTGCGACTCATTTGGTTGTAATGGTGGTTTAAGTGGTGATGGTGGTGGTGGTGGTGGTGGTGGTGGTAGGATGGGACGTGATGATGATGATGCAATGGGTGATGTTGGTGGTGTGATGAATGGTGGTGATGGTGGTGATGATGAGTTGAGTGGTGGTTTGAGCACTGCTGGTGATTGAATGGCAGGTTGGTGTGGTGATGGGAGGGATGTTGGTGATGTGAGAGGGAAATTTTTTGGCTGTGTGAGGGGTGGTGGTGGTGATCTGAAGTGCCGTGTTGTGGGAATGGTTGGTCCCCTGTACTGTTGTGACAGTGGTTCGAACGGAATTCGCTGGTGGGTATATAATGTTTTTGGTACATGGACTCGTTGTTGTTTTCGCTGTTGATGAAATTGTTGTTGCTGTTGTATTCTTCCTCATCATCGAGTTTCTTCAAAATTTCTGCTTTCATGAAGTTTGCCTGTGTGTGTGTTTGGTTGTGTGTGTTTGTGTGTGTGTGTGTGTGTGTGTGTGTGTGTGTGTGTGTGTGTGTGTGTGTGTATGCATGTATGTGTGTAAATATGTATGCGTGCATTTATTATGTATGTAAAAACATATGTATGTATGAGAATGAAATAAGTAAGTGTATTTGAAAGCACATACCCTTATGTTATCAGAGTCCAGCTGCAAAAGGTTGTTGTTGAGGAGGAAGGCACGGCGTAGGTTGCTGTTGCATAAACACCTGATTTTCAAGTCCAATAGTAACAAGTCACGGGGAGCTGTAAGAGGATGGAGGAGGCAATTGGATTTGATATGAAATTAAAATAAATAAAATTATTATTATGCCCTAGAGGATTCACTGATGTTTCTTTTAATATTTATTCAATTTTTTAATAGCTTAATAATGAACAAAATTAAAGACATTGGTGAACTAAGGTTAAGCTAATAATCAATTGGACACTGACTCTCGTACTGTTCTTTAATTATTTTACACAGAATTATATGTTTAGACTGACCTTTTGAAAGACCTTCATTGACAAGAGAGATGCACTCAGAAAATGAATTGCTTCTGTAATGGCTGATTGCATTCTTTTTGAGGGTGTTTGTGTATTTCCAGTGGCCAGGAAGCTTATCAATAACTTTGAAAATCAAAAGATTTGTCTTGAGAGAACATTCAGTGTCTGTAATTTGTCGGGATGCCCCACACTTCAAACACGAAGAAAATCCCTCAGAACAGTATTCACAAAATGTGTGCCCGCAAAAGTATGAGACAGGATTTGTGAAGATGGATTTGCAAAGATAGCATGTTAACAACATTTTACTTTTTGAATCTTTGTTTTTTGAGCTGATAGTTTTGTTGGACGCCATGTTTTTTTCGTTGTACATTTGTTGCAAAACTTTGATGATCAATGTGAGTCGTCGTTGTGAAAGTGACTGACCAGAGTGTGCAATTGCATTTGAATAAGCAATGAAAGCTTTGTGGATAAATCCTGCACTCAAAAATGCATCTCCCTGATGAAAAAGATCAGCGGGTGGTGT
This sequence comes from Branchellion lobata, assembly GCA_947562095.1. Lineage (NCBI taxonomy): Eukaryota > Metazoa > Annelida > Clitellata > Hirudinida > Piscicolidae > Branchellion > Branchellion lobata. Next base: position 8,977,919 of record OX387254.1, on the reverse strand, counting down.
TGCAGGAGCATGGTTAAAATTATTGGGCAAGGAAATAGTCGAAGTATGAGTTAAAATGTCTGACGGTACAAAGCGCTTTGGATTGTTTCGAGAATATGTCGTGTTGTTAATTGAATTATGAACTGCGTTGTGATATGAAGAAGATAGACTTTGATTCAAGATTTGAGTTTCAATTCCTTCAGACATTGCAAATCTGAATCAAACAAAAGGGTATTCATTAAACTTAAATAACTTATGCCAAAACGAAAATATATTATAAAAGAAAAAAACAGACGATAAACGCCTAAACGCCGGAACCGACAATTTTGAAGTAAAGCTGATAAGCCATTTTGAACCACATTTTGGAAAAGTTAACCTAATTTATGAAATAAGTTATTTGTTAAGTTTCGAAAAGGAAGGTTAAAAATAGATCATTAGTAAGATTTTATTTAATTTTTCAGTTTTAAATACTCATAGACGACGCATTTAGAAGAGACGGGTGTTATGTAACAGAGTATTGATTTCACTCGAAACGCAATATTAATATTTTTGTCAACAATAATGATACTATTTTTCATCATTATGGATTATTTCGATTATCGTTTATCGTAATACAGCCTTTTAATTACTTCTTGCACCTTACCACTCTTTTTAAACAGACATTTAAATTGATGTAATGTTTTAAAAGGAATTATTGAAATGAAAAAAAAAATTTAAGTCACCTTCGTTTTTCAACCTATATTCCATTTTCACTATTCCTATTTAATTTATTTATTTTAATAGTCTCTTTTATAAGTAAAAGCCAATAAAAAAACTTCTTGACAAACGAAAGAAGTATTTTGAATATCTAAGCAATATTCAAATTTAATAATTTTAGTTTTATTGTTGATTTGATTAACTTTGAGAACTACTACAAACTATTTTATAAAACCATTGTAGAAACAAAAGTTTTTATCAATTTGTAAACGTTTATAAACTTCCCTATTATGTAATTCACTGTTGCGTAAGCTACTTATGCAGTGCCTTACATAACAATTTGAACTTATGTAACCTTTTGTGTTTTGAAAGAAATGTGACGTTTATATAAGAATCTAGCGTTGAGGACATAATTTGAATTTTTATAATCGCTTCATCAATAACAAATAAGAATACTCAATTGTTGAATATTAGTATGCAAACTCTTGAAAAGCTTCAAGTTCGCATAAATTATCCGAAGATTCTTGTTGGCTCGGTCAATGATCATAAAGTGAAAAATATGATTTTATTGGACACAGAGACATTCTTCTTGCTCCTGGAAACTTTTAATCAATAAAAATAAATAAAAATTATTATCTCGATACAGTAAAATCCAAAGAGCGTTTAGTTCATTGAGTTTATTCAAACAAATCCAGATGATGCTTAAAAAGTTATTGAAAAAAAACACAGTTTAACGGTTCCAGAATAACAAAAGTAAACCGTTTTTTCGAATAAAGAAATAGAAGTATATATAGTTCGCAGAAAACTAATAATTAGATTATTTCCCAATGCTATTCTTTCGTTTTTTTCACAATATTTTTTGAATGTATTTAGTCAAAAGCTATGAAAAAATTTAAATCATGAAAAAAAAATTAATTAAAAAAAAATTGAATTATTTAAAACTGTATTACTACAAGGAATCTCACGTAGGAATTACTTATCTCCCCACTCTTAGCTCTATTACTTCTCTACCTTGTTTTCGTAAAGCTCTTACAACTTTGTTCAAACAGTTCTTAGCAGAGCGCTTTTGAACATCTCGACTCTGTTCTGCTTTGAAGAGAGAGGTTTTGAAACTAAAAAGTGAAATTGACAATCGTCCAAATCAGTTCCATTCAATTCCATCCAGTTCACACGTAGTTTATTGCCTCTACGTTACAAATGTCTTGATTAAAGTAGATGAGAATAGATTCCAGAAATCCTTGCTTCTCTTCAACCTTGGAGGACCCACATCATGCATGTTTGTGAACCAAAGACTGAAACGAAGCGGTTTCTTTGTCTTAAAAAATTTTTAAGATTTTTTTTTTCTTTTTTTTATTTTTTTTTATTTTTTCATTGTCTTTTTTGAAGAAAATTTGGCCAAAAACCGAAAAATCTTCAAAGTTTAATTTTTATTTTCAAAAAACAATAAATAAATAATAATAATAACAATAATAATAATAATAATAATAATAATAATAATAATAATAATAATAATAATAATAATAATAATAATAATAATAATAACAATAATAATAATAATAATAACAATAATAATAATAATAATAATAATAATAATAATAATAATAATAATAATAATAATAATAATAATAATAATAACAATAATAATAATAATAATAATAATAATAATAATAATAATAATAATATAAATAATAATAATAAAAATAAAAATAATAACAATAATAATAATAATAATAATAATAGTAATAATAATAATAACAATAATATTAATAATAATAATAATAATAATAATAATAATAATAATAAAAATAATAATAATAATAATAATAATAATAATAATAATAATAATAATAATAATAATAATAATAATAATAATAACAATAATAATAATAATAAATAATTTAGCGAAGTTTTAAAATATATTTAAATAACAAGCTGTGGCTTGTCATGTGGTCTCTTCTGTGTGGTCTTGTTGTTTAAAAAGCAAATGAATGACTGAAGCGAAAGAATTAACTTTAAGTTTTTGTTAATTGCATAAAAATAAATTAAAAATTATTTAACAAAGAAATTAAAACAATTCACCTATTTTATTTCTACTTATTAAAAAAATTTTTTTAATTTTTTTCTAGAAGTGGCTTATGAAAAATATATAAAAACAACATGAGAAGAAAATAAAAGGATAAACGATAATAGAATCAAAAAATTTGAAAAAAACAACGAAAAATCATGAATGTGAAAAAATAAAATGAAAAAAAAAATTAATTAAATTTATTTAGCGCGCAAAAGATCATAAAAATAAATAACCATTATGAAGGCATCAACATCCGTGGTTATATAATTGCGTATTGATTAACATAAAAATGGCGAAGCAATATGAATTCCAAATATTTTTGAAGGATAAATTGCTTCAAATAACCTAGAGTTTAAATACATAGATAAAAAATTATTTAAATAAAAAAAATAACAAAAGACAAAGTGAGACAACAGTGTAAATAGAAGTATTATTTATAGTCTTCGGTTAATTTTCCAAAATGTTCTTATTCTCCTCGATTCGTCTTCAAATAAAATATTCCTCGCTTCTATTTGTTCAATTACGAAGCATAAAAATAATGATAACAGTTAGAATATTAATAAATATAATAATAAAAAACTAATAATTATAATAATGATGATAATAATGAAATAATTGAAAATAATAATAATAATAAAATGATTAAAAAATAAAAAATAATAACAATAATTATTATTATTGAAAACAACAATAATAAAAAAAACATTTGAATACAAAAAAAAAACCTTGATGGTTCATGTGCCAGTGAAAATTGGAGGAACAACATTAGTGTTGAGTGTGTCATTTTCATGGTACAATAGTTGTACCCAAGGGTTTGATCAACCTTCTGTCGTGATCGAAACGAAAACTCTTGTGGTATTTTTGATTGTATTCAAAACATCCGGTCACGTGAGCGTATGTGTGGGAAGACTGCGATAAACGGGGCGTTAGATTGTGACAGCGAAGAGGAAAACTTGATGGATGTGAAACAATGGGATATTCTGAAGATGAAGAGACATGAGTGAGCTTGAGAAATGGTGATGGTAAAAAATAAACTGAAATGATGAAGGGAGGTAGAAATGGTGAAAAAAATAGAAGTGGATAAAAGAGAAAAAAAAGGATCGAAAGAAGAAATAAAAACTGAATGAATGAATGAAAAAGACGATATTAACTGAATAAATGAAAGTACAAACCGATAAAAAAGAATAAACATAACAAATGAATAAATAAACAAAATTAATTATGCAAATAAACAAGAGATGCTCGTATAAAAGATATTTGCTTCAAAGTCCCAGGGGGACAAGTGACGTGAGCTGGCAAGCTGCCAACACAAAGACACACCAAGTGCCATAGATGAAAACAAAGTAATTAGATTATTTTCACAAAGAATTGCATAGAAATTATACAAAGAATTGCATAAAAACTATACAAAGAATTGCATAGAAATTATACAAAGACATGCATAGAAACTATACAAAGACATGCATAGAAATTATACAAAGAATTGCATAGAAACTATACAAAGAATTGCATAGAAACTATACAAAGACATGCATAGAAACTATACAAAGACATGCATAGAAACTATACAAAGAATTATATAGAATTTATATAGATGGTGTATCAAAAATGTTATATCCTTGCATCTGAGGCAGCCTATTTTGCAAACTGTGCGTTATAAAAAGATTACAACCCTCCATATATGAAAAATTTGTTTTTTAAAAGTTATTTAGGCTGAAAATGGCGTCATAAATATTTTTTTTAAAATAGACTTTTATTTCCTCTCAACGTTGGTTATATTTATCTAATATAATGCCATTTTGATTTATGTTGAGCATTTATTATTTTTTATCATAGTATCAGTACATCCCTCTTGTATTGACCCGTTGATGCACTCTGAATAGCTGAATGGGCAGTCAACAATTGCAGCAACAACTGCAAGTGCAATGACCATTTATATAGCGTCGAACTCACAATGTTCAAAATTTTCGATTCCTGTGGGAAGAGTTTTTATTTGACAGTTGGAAATTTTATGGGGGTTTGTGAAGTCAGCCGGCTGTTTTCATGGACTGTCACGGAACAGGAAATGAAATGATGAATGGGAAAAAAGAAGGAAGGAATGGAAAAAGAAAAGAATGAAAAAAAGTAAAAAAAGAAAGAAAAAAACTAAAATAAAAAAGGATAAAAGCATGAAGAAATAAAATTTATAAAAACCAGTTTTTTAATAATTTTTTTACATATATATATTATTATTTAATAATGGATAAATAAATGAATAATGCATGAATGGCCGAATGATTGATGGAAACATAACTTTATTTTAAAATCACAAAAGGCCGCTAACAGCACTATCTTTATCATCGAAAAGATTTGTTAAATTTGACAAAAAAATTTACTCGAAAAAATAAAGTCAAAAGTGGATTCAGAAATCACTTTGGTGCTTTTGTGTTGCTACAAGTCGTCTTAATGAAAAAAAAAAATTTTTACCTTCAGTTTTGAATTCCCAGAGGCTGCCTTGACTGAATTATGAAAAGTCGCAGTTTGAGGGTTTTTTTATTCTATGAAATTTAAATTTTGAGTCTGCCAAATTCAAAATTCATTGAATTTGAATTTGTAAAAATTAAAATTGATTTAATCATGTTTTTTTGTCTTTTCAAACCAAGTGAACAAATTTTCAGTTTATTTGATAATACTTATAAATTTCGGTTTGAACAACTTTCATAAATAAAAAATAATTTTAAGAAATTCAGTCTTTTTACTCAAAAAAAAATAATTAGTCAAAATTCCACACTTCATAAACCTTTCAGACCATTGTGTCCATGAGCATCAAACCTGAAATGTTTTGAGAAATTTGAAGTTATTATATGCATGAAAAAAATAATAAAGAATTATTGTTAAATTTAATTTTATAATGATATTTTCATTGTTTTGAACTCAAAAATTTCTATTTGAAAATATGCAAACAAAGTTTATCTTTCAAAAATATCTATTAAAAGTTAGCCGCTAGAGTATTTGAAAAATTTGTTTAAAAGTTGCAGCATTTCAAACGTCCCCTCTGGGCAGTGGTCTATTGCGGTCTGATTTGATTGTGCAATCAATATAAGTTGTTTTAAAGTTTTTATTTTTAATAAAATGAAAAGGTATGCTAAAAAAAGAATTTCTTTTTTTAAATTATTATTCATTTTTGAGACCGTTTCTTTCGCCGGGGGTTGGTTTGTGTGGTGGAAAATGTGTACAAAAAAAGGTTTGCGTTCATAAAAGATTAAATGTTGAATAATATCTTTTTGAACATTGAATTTCAAATAATGTATTATCTTGTCATAAATATTAAATACTTTCTTGTTTTATTTTTCTAAAATTTTCATACTTTCATAAATTTTATATATTTTCCAGATTTACGGCATTGGGTGTACCAGAAAAGTCCTAGAATACTTGACTGTAGGACTTTTAGGACTATTTCAGTAGTATCTAATTATAATCTCAATTTTTATTATTCCAACACTGATATTGTAGTATCTAATATGAAAAATCACACTTGATTAACTCACTTTTAGAACTAACATAATATAAGAATGGAAGTGAAGAATAAATATTAAATGAGTATAAAAAATAATATATAAATAAAAATATTATTATTTTTTACCTCACAAGCCTTCTATAGTCTACATGACATGGTGACAGAATGCCCAGGAAGGCTTCGAAGGTCTGACCTTGAATTATGGAAGTCTCAAAGATAATGACTTCTTCACATGCAACATGATGATAATCATAGCCAAAATGTATAGAAAGATACATACAAGATCATATGCACATGGATGCAAGATCATGAATATGTATGTACAACCTCATGATTACATATGTACAACCTCATGTTTACATATGTACAAAATTATAACTACATACTGTATTATTTCACAAAAATATTACCTAGGCATTTTTATCACAATGAAATTTTAATAAAATTTTCAGTACTAATAATAATTAATAATACTAATACTTATAATATTTACACTATCTTATCTAATCAGGACATTTGTAGCGCGTCATTTACCATTTTTAAACAATGCTTAGAGATCTTTACAAGATCCTTGATTGGATTGGATTAAGTTGAAAAAAGTATAAATTTAATCATGCCTGTGACGAGAATTCATCTCGCTCATTTGTATATGATTACATTAATTTAGGATTTTCGACAAACAAAAATTAATAATTTTTAACATTTTTTTGTCAAATAAACGAAAATAAAATTTTTCATTTTATCTATATAACTCATAAAACGCACCTATCTTTGATGTGGTATGATCATCAGCCATGCAACGTCATTTGTAGTGATTATCGCTGCCACCATTATTCTTGAAGCGCGTCATTTCTCAAAAGTAAAAAATCCTTTTTCTTTTCTATAAACGTTTAAATGCTTCGTTTGACTGCCCATGTATTGGCTGCAAGACGCTAACATTGATTTTATTGCGTATTCTTGAAATAATTTGGCGTTTAATAATTTTATTATTATTTATCTTCACCATTATTCACCGAAATAACCTGGAGGGCAATAGATTTCAGACTAAAATTAAGTAGAATACTCCAGAATACTTAATGTTGACAAATCGCTGTGGCAATTAATAAGACAATTTTTGTTTGAAAGAAATGACCGCAAAGTCCACCACCGTATCCCAGTGGAAAACAAAGATTATTTAAATAAACTAAAAAAAAACTTCGAATAATTGCTACTCCATCGAACTTTCAGAATTATCGAAACAAATCTAATATTCATTTCCTTAAAACATTTTTTCTCAAATATTTTCACATTATTAATGAAATTTATTTAAAATTTCATGAAAAATTTAACGTATTAAAATAACTAAAAAATGATTGTGCACCCTGAAAATTTCCAGTGCTTATAGATTCATCAGACGATAACACTATCACAAAGCAACCTTCAAAATTTTTCAACGTAAATTTTCTGAATTATCTTCCCATCCATTATGGGCCCACAAAATTTTCAAAAAATGATCTTCCAGTAATAAACAAAACCTTTAATAATTAAAATTTTGAAATATTAAAATATTTTCCGAGAAATATTATTGGCACGCAACGTTGGCCACGAAAAATAGAATTTTGGCGTATGTGAACACCATAAGTATGTGTTCGAATGCTTGTGGTTGGCTGTGAAGTGATATTTTTGGTTTTTGTAAATATTTCAAAGGTGAAGCTATAAAAATGGTATATTAAAATAAAAAAATATTTCTGAAGGTTCTGTAAAGAAGTTTCGAAAAATTCAAAAAAGATTTGAAGGTGTCAAATCGAAATGACTTTCATCTAGACAGCCTATCAAAAGATAAAGAATAGAAAGAAGAAAAAAAACAAAAAAATAATTATGAATTGGAAAAATAAAAATAAAGGTAGCCGCTGGTTCAGAAGCGAGTATAAGATTGGTTGTTCAGATAATTCAACCACACACAACCAACCCTTACAGCCACACGGTCGAACCACACAAAAAAACAACCGTACTACAACTAAACCACACAACGACATAACCACACAATCGTGAAACCGCACAACCATGCAACCGCACAACCACACAACAACACAACCACACAACCATGCAACCGCACAACCACACAACAACACAACCACACAACCATGCAACCGCACAACCGCACAACCACACAACCACACAACCATGCACCCACATAACAACCATATAATGACACAAAAACATAACACATCAACAACACCACAACCTGCCAGCGAAGAATACAATCAATACAATACAACAGTGTAAACAACAACAACAACCAATCCGACCAACCCCCTTGTGAGGCACTTTTGCCATCTTTCAAAGGCGCTTCCAAAGAAATGGGTTTACTTGCTGCTGGGCTGCTGTGTGACTAAGCCACTCTAGCGTCTGTTCTTACCTTGAGTTCCCTTTTTCAATCTTCAAACCTGAGCCTAGCTCGAATCAACCACTGAGGGCCACCTTTATAACGGTAATCGTTAACCATTATAAAAGCATAGAGTGTTACAGAAAATATTATAAAAATATGATGGTGATGATTGTGATGATTGTGGTGGAAAGAATGATGATGATGGTGGTGGTGGTGGTGGTGGTGGTGGTGGTGATGGTGGTGATGGTGGTGGTGGTGATGGTGGCGCTGGTGGTGGTGGCGCTGGTGGTGGTGATGGTGGTGGTGGTTGTGATGATGAAAAATACTGAAAAAAAAAACATAAAAAAAGAAAAAAATCAGAAAATCAAACAAAGAAAATTTAAACGACGAAATGCTTTGAAAATGCTTGCAAAATAGGCATTGTTTGAAAAGTTGAAAAAAAAACGAAAAAAATTTTTGAGAATTTTTTTCGACATTGAAAAACTGACAGAAAAAGAATAAAAATGGTACTCGAACGAATATTTTTGTGGTCATTAGAGGAAGAAAAGTGTTTTTGATGTATGAAACTGAAATTGAAACAAAAACAAAAACTATATTTAGCACTCACCATAAATAAATAAATAAATAATTTATTTTAAACATTTACAAAATTAATCTTCAAATTGAGTATATCATATAACAACAAAAACAACAACAATAACAACAACAACAACAACAACAACAACAACAACAACAACAACAACAACAACAACAACAACAACAACAACAACAACAACAACAACAATAACAACAACAACAAAAATAACAACAAAATCAGTATAAACACAATGTCAACAATAACAACAGCATCATTACAACACTGTCAACAAAAACACAGATAAAAAAAATAATGAAAGCAAAATCTTAACCAAGCTGAAAAGCAATTGAAAGCAAAAACAACGAAAATAAAGCTAAAAAGAAAACACACAAAAGAAAGAAATGTCATAACAAAAAACACAAAAGTAGATTAAAAACATCCAAAAAAACATTAACAAAGAATGATACAAAAAACAAAGAAAAGGAAAAAAACATGACAGAGGAAACAATACATTAAAAAATGGCATACAAAGAAATAACAAACAAAACAATAATAATACTTGTAGAAAAAATAAAAAAATCAATAAATACGTGAAGAAACTGTACAAAAAACAACAAAAAGCTAAAGAATCACACAAGACAATAAACAAATAAAGAACACACACATGAAAAAAACAATAAAGAACACACACACAAAACAATAAACAACAAAGAACACACATAAAACAATAAACAACAAAGAACACATACATAAAACAATAAACAACAAAGAACACACACATAAAACAATAAACAACTGAAGAACACACATATAAAACAATAAACAACAAAGAACACACACATAAAAGCATAAATACATTAAAAATGTCCATAAAAAGCACAAAAGCACCAGGATTTCCAAATGCCAACACGCCCTGGGCCTCCATCTTCATTACAACCACCAAACCCCCTCTCCGCAATAACATTGTAGTTTTGTTTTTTTGTTTTTTTTTGCGATTAATTTTGCAAATTATTGTTTTTCGAAATTGTTTTTTTGTGTCTGTCTCGTTGAGTTCCTCATTTGTTTTTTTAAATTTTTTTTGTATAGTTTTTCAAATAAGCTTTAGATCATTTTGTTTGTTTATGTTGATCATATTTGTTGTTGTTGTTGTTGTTGTTGTTTTGATTTCTTGTTTTAAAATGTTGTTGCAGGAACTTTCATGAATAACTCTCATTATTTTAATTGGGAGACCTTCAAGTCAAATGATAAACGCCAGCGGAAAAGATAATAGCGAAAATGGAAGTAAAAAAAAATTATTAAAAGAATTTTTAGAAAAATGTGAAAAACTATTAATAAAAAAAAAAAAAAAAAAAAAAAAAAAAACATTCATGACATCACCAACAATAACAGCAACAAGAGTGCTTACATTTCTATCGCCACTACCACCACCACCACCACCACCATCACCACCGCCACCAAGACCACCGCCACCACAACCACCACCACCACCACCACCACCACCACCACCACCACCACCACCACCACCACCATCACCACCACCACCACCACCACCACCACCACCACCACCACCGCCACCACCACCATAAATACCACCACCACCTCCGTCATCCCCACCACCACCACCACCACCACCACCACCATCACCACCATCACCACCACCACCACCATCAACACCACTTCCAAAAACATTGTCAAAAACAACACTATAACCATCAAAAAAAAACGATCACCATCATTATTAACAGCAACAACAGCAAAAACAGCAACAACAACAACAAAACACAAAAGATCCCACACACAATACATTAAGTCCGATTATTCACCTCACAAAATTCAGCAACCGAGACCACGTGACCCCTTGTAACCTCATGTGACATGTTGTTGTTATTGTTGTTGTTGTTGTTGTTGTTAATTTGTTGTTATTGTTAATGTTTTTGTTGCTGCTAACTTTGTTCTTTCTGGAAATGAAAGGCTATATTGCAAAACTTTGGTCGGGAAACTCAGAAAAAAAAATTAAATCTTATTTTTAACTTTTTAACTATTTTCAACAGGATTCAAATTTCAACCGTTTTTATACTTCTTTGATTTCCTTTTCAAAAGATTATTGCAGAAATTGCTTGTTCCACTTCAAATAGATTTCCATCTAGTCTCATGTTCTGTTTGAGTTTACTGTGAAAAAGTCCAAAAAATTGAAAAGAAGTATGATGAATCAGTTTTTTTCCTTCTTCTAAACACTCATCTTCCGAACCTTCCATCCTTTCTTGACATTCCTTTTCAAGTAATTCTCCAAACCTTGCTCAAACCTTTTTAAAAACTTATTTCTCATTAGAGCATTGCTGCTCTGAATGCACCCCCCACAAACTCACTCCGCTATACACCCTTTTATACACCCTCCTCCATACACCCCTCCTCCATACACCCCTCCTCCATACACCCCTCCTCCATACACCCCTCCTCCATACACCCTCCCTCCATACACCCCTCCTCCATACACCCCTCCTCCATACACCCCTCCTCCATACACCCTCCCTCCATACACCCCTCCTCCATACACCCCTCCTCCATACACCCCTCCTCCATACACCCCTCCTCCATACACCCCTCCTCCATACACCCCTCCTCCATACACCCCTCCTCCATACACCCCTCCTCCATACACCCCTCCCTCCATACACCCCTCCTCCATACACCCCTCCTCCATACACCCCTCCTCCATACACCCCTCCTCCATACACCCCTCCTCCATACACCCCTCCTCCATACACCCTCCCTCCATACACCCCTCCTCCATACACCCTCCCTCCATACACCCCTCCTCCATACACCCTCCTCCATACACCCCTCCTCCATACACCCCTCCTCCATACACCCTCCCTCCATACACCCCTCCTCCATACACCCCTCCTCTATACACCCCTCCTCCATACACCCCTCCTCCATACACCCTCCCTCCATACACCCCTCCTCCATACACCCCTCCCTCCATACACCCCTCCTCCATACACCCCTCCTCCATACACCCCTCCTCCATACACCCCTCCTCCATACACCCCTCCTCCATACACCCCTCCTCCATACACCCCTCCTCCATACACCCCTCCTCCATACACCCTCCCTCCATACACCCCTCCTCCATACACCCCTCCTCCATACACCCCTCCTCCATACACCCTCCTCCATACACCCCTCCTCCATACACCCTCCTCCATACACCCCTCCTCCATACACCCCTCCTCCATACACCCTCCCTCCATACACCCCTCCTCCATACACCCCTCCTCCATACACCCTCCCTCCATACACCCCTCCTCCATACACCCCTCCTCCATACACCCTCCCTCCATACACCCCTCCTCCATACACCCCTCCTCCATACACCCTCCCTCCATACACCCTCCTCCATACACCCCTCCTCCATACACCCCTCCTCCATACACCCCTCCTCCATACACCCCTCCTCCATACACCCCTCCTCCATACACCCCTCCTCCATACACCCCTCCCTCCATACACCCCTCCTCCATACACCCCTCCTCCATACACCCCTCCTCCATACACCCTCCCTCCATACACCCCTCCTCCATACACCCCTCCTCCATACACCCCTCCTCCATACACCCCTCCTCCATACACCCTCCTCCATACACCCCTCCTCCATACACCCTCCCTCCATACACCCCTCCTCCATACACCCCTCCTCCATACACCCCTCCTCCATAAACCCTCCCTCCATACACCCCTCCTCCATACACCCCTCCTCCATACACCCCTCCTCCATACACCCTCCTCCATACACCCTCCTCCATGCACCCTCTCTCCATACACCCCTCCTCCATACACCCTCCCTCCATACACCCCTCCTCCATACACCCCTCCTCCATACACCCCTCCTCCATACACCCCTCCTCCATACACCCTCCTCCATACACCCCTCCTCCATACACCCCTCCTCCATACACCCTCCTCCATACACCCCTCCTCCATACACCCTCCTCCATACACCCCTCCTCCATACACCCCTCCTCCATACACCCTCCCTCCATACACCCCTCCTCCATACACCCCTCCTCCATACACCCCTCCTCCATACACCCCTCCTCCATACACCCCTCCTCCATACACCCTCCTCCATACACCCCTCCTCCATACACCCCTCCTCCATACACCCCTCCTCCATACACCCCTCCTCCATACACCCCTCCTCCATACACCCCTCCTCCATACACCCCTCCTCCATACACCCCTCCTCCATACACCCCTCCTCCATACACCCTCCCTCCATACACCCTCCTCCATACACCCCTCCTCCATACACCCCTCCTCCATACACCCTCCTCCATACACCCCTCCTCCATACACCCCTCCTCCATACACCCCTCCTCCATACACCCTCCCTCCATACACCCCTCCTCCATACACCCCTCCTCCATACACCCTCCCTCCATACACCCCTCCTCCATACACCCCTCCTCCATACACCCCTCCTCCATACACCCTCCCTCCATACACCCCTCTTCCATACACCCCTCCTCCATACACCCCTCCTCCATACACCCCTCCTCCATACACCCCTCCCTCCATACACCCCTCCTCCATACACCCCTCCTCCATACACCCCTCTTCCATACACCCTCCCTCCATACACCCCTCCTCCATACACCCCTCCTCCATACACCCCTCCTCCATACACCCCTCCTCCATACACCCTCCTCCATACACCCCTCCTCCATACACCCTCCCTCCATACACCCCTCCTCCATACACCCCTCCTCCATACACCCCTCCTCCATACACCCCTCCTCCATACACCCTCCTCCATACACCCCTCCTCCATACACCCTCCCTCCATACACCCCTCCTCCATACACCCCTCCTCCATACACCCTCCCTCCATACACCCCTCCTCCATACACCCTTCCTCCATACACCCCTCCTCCATACACCCTCCCTCCATACACCCCTCCTCCATACACCCCTCCTCCATACACCCCTCTTCCATACACCCCTCCTCCATACACCCCTCCCTCCATACACCCCTCCTCCATACACCCCTCCTCCATACACCCCTCTTCCATACACCCTCCCTCCATACACCCCTCCTCCATACACCCCTCCTCCATACACCCCTCCTCCATACACCCCTTCTCCATACACCCTCCTCCATACACCCCTCCTCCATACACCCTCCCTCCATACACCCCTCCTCCATACACCCTCCCTCCATACACCCCTCCTCCATACACCCCTCCTCCATACACCCCTCCTCCATACACCCCTCCTCCATACACCCCTCCCTCCATACACCCCTCCTCCATACACCCCTCCTCCATACACCCCTCCTCCATACACCCCTCCTCCATACACCCCTCCTC
>OX387254.1:8958363-8960863 GCA_947562095.1 Branchellion lobata | reverse complement strand
ACCACCACCTCCCACCATCCCATCACCCTCACCACCGCCTCCCACCATCCCATCACCCTCACCACCATCTCTCCCCAATCATCTTGATCAATAATTCATCAAACCAGCCATCCATCAAGACACCAAGTTAATGGGGAGATAGACAATTAGAAGAAAGTTACAGGCAATCACAACCCTCCACCACTCGTCCCCTCATAAATTCCCCAACCCTCCTTTCATTCCTTTCATTTTTATTTTCTTTATCACTGAATTTTTTTATTAATTATTTATTTCAACAAAACCTTTTTTTTTGTTTTTTTCAAAATGATATTATCCTAATTATTATTTTTTTCAAAATAAGTTTTATTTTTTTTATAATGGTTTTTCCCGATACATCTTTTCAAGTTCCTCCAGTTTTTCCAATAAACAAGTTGTCTGGTTTTTTTTAAATTATTTTTTTTAATATATCAAAAAATTTTCATTTCAACGATGGCCATCTTTGATTTATAATAAAATTTAAAAAAACTTGTTTTTTGTTTTTTATTTTTTAAAATATTTTTTGATTTTTTATATTTATTATAGTCGTTTATTTATTTTTTTTCTTTTTATTCATTCATGCCAATTTAATGTTTTCTGATTTATAGCATTTCCAGCATTTGGCTGGAGTTGATTCAATGAAGAGTGCGCGAAATAAAAAATATAAAAGTTATAAAAAAAAAACAAAATAAAAACAGGATTTTTCGGAATTATGCAAAATACATTTTTCCAAACAGCTTTTTCATGTAACTGTTTAAAAAAAAGTTCAAACCGATAATAAACCGTCAGAATTGTTTTTGTCTTCCCAAAAAATTTGTTTTTTTTATAATTTTTTCATTATTTCATTTATTTATTTTGTTTTCATTCATTTTTTTCATTCATTTGTTTTGTTTTTATATTGTTGAAGCATAAACAAACAAAATAGATTTGATAACGTCAAAATAACTCCCAAAAAAATGAAAAAATAAATTAACATTATTTTTCTTACTCTTCTTTTTCCTGTTTTTTGTGTTTCATTTTTTTTATTCAAATTTTCATCCTATTTTTGTTACCTTCATTTTCATTTTTCAAAATTAAAAAATTAAAAAAAAAAAAAAAAAAAAAAGTTTATACAAACCTTTGAGAATATTATCAAGTTTTCTTCGAACATTCATCATGAGTTTTTCACAATTTTCAGAAATCTTTCGAAAATAATTGAATTATTTTTTAAATACTCATCAAAAATGCATCAAAAAAATTTTCAAAAAGTCAAAAAAAATTAATTAAAAAAAAACATTTAAAATAAAAAAAAAATTTTTTTTAATTGAAAAAAAAAAAAAAATCAAATTAAAAAAAAGTCACAAAAACTCCACAAAAAACTTTTTATTAGTTTTCTCATAATTTTTCAACAAAATTCTTTATATTTACCCCTCCTCCATCACCTGGATCATGTCCTGGCCAGTCCAGCTTAGATCCTCACTTAAACATCCCTTAGCTTACCAAACAGGCAATTCCACCACTCTATAAACAGGGTGTAACACAGGGCCTTTGATGTTTCAGTCTCTTGTAATGCCTTTTGATTCCATCTTCCGCGACCGCATTGTGTCCAGTGGGAACGTTGTATATTGTTTTGTATGTTGTTTGTAACTGTTGTTTATATTGTTTTGTATGTTGTTTGTAACTGTTGTTTATATTGTTTTGTATGTTGTTTGTAGCTGTTGTTTAGATTGTTTTGTATGTTGTTTGTAACTGTTGTTTAGATTGTTTTGTATGTTGTTTGTAACTGTTGTTTATATTGTTTTGTATGTTGTTTGTAGCTGTGGTTTAGATTGTTTTGTATGTTGTTTGTAACTGTTGTTTATATTGTTTATATTAGGTTTTGTTTCCTCAGTGTTGTATTTCATGCAACTTTGTCGATGTCGCGAGGATAATTGAGAGCAAATTGCGTACGAAATAATTGATCAGGAACCATAAAGCAAACACACACACACACACACACACACACACACACACACACACACACACACACACACACACACACACACACACACACACACACACACACACACACACACACACACACACACACACACACACACACACACACACACACACACACACACACACACACACACACACACACACACACACACACACACACACACACACACACACACACACACACACACACAAACACACAAAAAAAAACGAAAAAAAATTCACCGTATGCAAAAACGGAAAATAGTTTTAATTATTTCAAAAACTGAAGAAGCACTGAAAAGGAGCTCATATTTCTAATAAATCCAAATAGTTAACGAACAATTTTCAAAGAAAACGTGACTTGAAAAACTTCAAAAGAAGGAAAAAAAATTAAAGAATAATTAATTTGAGAATTTTTTAGTGAAACCTCACCCAAAACACTGGAGAAAAATAGCAATGCATGAAGATTCAATGTTGGAAATGTCATTTTTGGATTTTTCTTGTTTTTTTGTCTGAAAAAAGCTTT
>OX387254.1:8940863-8950863 GCA_947562095.1 Branchellion lobata | reverse complement strand
AAAAGAAAAAAGAAAAGTATGTTTATAAAATGAGTATGGTTGTTGATATATTTGTTGAAAACAAAATTTAAATTGAGCTATATAAATCAACTGAAGGAAGAAAGTTATAAATATTATATGTAACAAGGAAACTCAGAAGAATTAGTTCAGAATGGCTTGGGAGGTAAGCGAACGTTTCTAGAAGAGATTAAAGAGGGAGGATGGGAGGATAAGACAAGGGGCTTAAAGAGGAAAGACCGAGTCACAGCACAGCAATGAAGAAATGAACTTGAAGGGAATTGAAAGGGTAGGGGTGGGTTGTAAGGGGTGTGAGGTGAAAGGTGAACCATTGGAAGTACAAACTGAGGCTAGGTGTTATAGCTTTGAACTCATTAAACTGATCAAAAACCAATCTTTGTCATCAACTTTCAACGTTTGATTTTGGGTTTTTATTAAATTCGAAATTGGATTTGAAATTGGATGAAAAATGAAACGTGGAAAATGAATAATTTGAAGGATTTTAAGCTGATTTTGAGCTGATCATTCAACTTTCATATTAAAACAGAATAAAATGTCATTTTTGTTGGCGTTTTTTTTCGTTTTGCATCAATCTGTTTAAACATTGGAACATTTTAAATTTAAAGTTGAATTAGTAGAAAAAATAGTAAAAAACCAGAGGGAAAAAATTATTGAAAATCAAAGGCTAAAAAAATTTAATAGAAAAAATAAAAAAAGGAAGGATAAAAAAAATATTATAAAAAAATAAGTGATGAGAATGGTATGCTTGAAAAAAATTAAAAAAAAACATTAAAAAATGAACAATGTAAAAGATTTATAAAACAAAAAAACAAATCACTGAGCCATCCAGGAATAAACAAAACAACTTTAATACTCAAAAAAAAAAACAGAAAAATGAAACAAGGACAAAAAAACATTTCAGTAAAAACAGAAATCATTAATATCTATAAACACTGTGGCACGCTGAGTTATGGACGGTATAAGAAGTACTTCAAAGCATCCACTACCCAAAGGCCTTTTAAATATTCATCTGAGTATTTAAAGTTTAGTGACATCATTCGTATTATTTTTATTATTTATTTTTATTATTATTTATCATTATTTTTTTATTATTTATTTATATTATTATTTATCATTATTTTTTTATTATTTATTTTTATTATTATTTATCATTATTTTTTTATTATTTATTTTTATTATTATTTATCATTATTTTTTTATTATTTATTTTTATTATTATTTATCATTGTTTTTTTATTATTTATTATTATTATTATTTATCATTATTTCTTTTTTTTCTCCACCTTACTCATTCATTTTTTACGACTTCACCATAGCTTATTCATTTATTTTTATTATTATTTTTTTTTTAATTTTTATATTTTTTTTAATTTTTTCCAACTCTTCCATTCACCCTTTTGTACATATTTTTTTAAATTGTATACCATCATTTTTCATTTTTTCATTTTTTTATTTTTTCAACCCTTCATCAATATTTTTTTCTTCCCTCCATAAAAGGAATTTATTCCAGATTATGAAAAAATACCGTCCACACTCCAGAATATATTATTTTTAAAAGGTTTTCATGTTTTTTTGGAAGTTTTTTTTCCCTATTTTTTTAAGCTTCTTGTTTTTTTATTATTTTTCTTCAAATTTATTGTTTTTTATACATTTTTTTCAAGTTTGTTGTTTTGAAAAATTATCAAATTTCTTCGTTATAATCAAAACTAATCTCATTTAGTTTCCTCCCTCAATATGCTTCCATTATTCACAGTGACGATTCATTTTTACAACACACCTTCCATATCTGTCATCTCATGTTTTTTTTCTCTCACATCCTCATTAAATTAATCAATTTTTTTTCAAACTATTTTTTTTCTTTCACATTTTCATTAAATTATTTAATTTTTATAATATTTTTTTTTTTCAATATACCACCAACTTCATTTTTTTTTCTTGTTCCAAAATGCCTATCTTAATTACTTGCTTCAGGCCCATTTTCATGGTTTTCTGATTTTGTTAAAATTATTTCTTATAATAAAATATAAATTATAATAATATAATATTTTAATATAAATTGTTTTCACCTTCACTTAAGATAAACCTTTCCGTTATTATAAGCCTTCATCTACTGTGGCTTCGAAACTCTACGGGGTTAATGCCACTATAATAATATTCGTTTTTGTATTGTATTGTATTGTATCTACTTGTTGGTGATTCAGTTCCCGAAACAAAATAGTTTCCAACTTAATGTTCCATTCTCCTTGCTCCCCCAGTTTTGTTTTTCACACACAGCAACTCAAAAATCTCTTATCTCTTCTTCCCACCCCTTTTCAATTATGTTTTTCACGACTTTAGTTTTACATATTTGGAAATACACGTTCATATTTGGCGTGAATAGTCGATACGCCTTCTACCACCGCTTTATAACTACACAGTTTTCGCAAAACTCTATCTGGAGTTTAAAAAACGTTTATGAAACGTAAAATTCCACTGCGACCTAATCTTATCTGATCCAACCCCCTTGAATCTTTGACACCACAGTGCACTCAAAGGTCGTTTGTTACCATTCACGACAATCAATAAAACACACGCCGTGTTGTGAATTTTTTGAAACGAATTAAGCAATGAAAGAATTTTTTAATTAGAAAGAATTATTAAAAAAAACTCTTTTCTTGTTTTTATGCATTTAGAAAAAAAGAAAGAATAAAAAAAAATTTGGACACAGAGAGGTTGTCCTGGGAAGTCTTTCTATAACAAATAAACCCAAAAGTACTTGGTCTTTGAAGTTTGTACCGGAAAAAACGCAAATTTTGTATAAAAAAAGATTCTTTGAAGACTTTTTGATAATCTTGTATTGGTTTTTAAATAATTTTGTTGCTCTTAAAAGCCATCAAAGAAGATAAAACCTGGTGGAAAAATTAACTTGATAGTTTATAGCAAAAATTAGATTTTTTTGAATTTTTTTTGAGTATTAATTTTGTTTTACTTAATAAAGTTCAAATTTTGTTTTTATTGAAAAATGGATTTTTATTTTCCAAAAAATACAGTAAAACAGAAAATATATTTTCAAAATGAAACAGTTAAAACGTAAGTACCACCAAATATATTATTTTTCTAACTTATGGAATTTTTTTTTTTTAATTAAAATGTCAAAAATTTGAAGTTATAAAATCTGCTCAAAATGAAAAAAATAACATTAAAAATAAAAACACGAGTTTTTTTTATAAATTTATGTTATATTTTTCACTTGGTTATATACCCCTTTAATAATCGCTCTCCTATTTTGCTTGCTATAATCCAGCTTCGATTTTCAAATTTGGCAAAAAAAAAATTTTTTTTAATTGATTTTGTTGGTTTCATCTATGAAAAAAACTCATTTTCGTCTTGGTACTATTTGAGAAAAAAAAAACAACATGAATTCAATTTTTAATTTTTATTTATAATAATAACTATTACATACAAAATGGATAAAGAGTTCAGATTTCCTGAAATAACCTTTATGAATACGAAGTCGAAATATCAGAGGAAAAAGTGGTTATTTGACTGCTATGAGTGAGTGTTGCTTGTGTTGCGTGTGTTGTTATTAATGTTGTTGTAATTGTTGTTGTTTTTGTCAATGCTGTTGTTTTTCTTGTTGTTGTTATCCCTGTTGTTTGCGTTGTTGTTCTTGTTGTTGGTATCCCTTTTGTTTGTGTTGTTGTTCTTGTTGACGTTTGTGTTGTTGTTGGTGCTATTATTGATGTTGTTGTTGTTGTTGGTGTTATTATTGTTGTTGTTGAAAGTGGTACTTTCAGAGTTGTTTTGAGTTTTATTGGAGTTGTTTTTGAAATGAAGAATGGGTGTGTTTTTTTAGTTGTTTGTAGTTTTAGCGTTGTCGCTGTAGTAGCAGTAGTAGTAGTAGTAGTAATAGTGGCAGCCGTAATAGAAGTAGTAGTAGTAGTAGAAGTAGTAGTAGTTGTAGCAGTATTAGTAGTAACACTAGTAGTAGCAGTGGCTGTAGTAGTAGCAGTAGCAGCAGTAGCAGCAGTGGTAGTGGTAGGAGAAAATGATCCATACAAAAGCTTCGGTACCGTTGTTAATTCCTTTCTTTGCAACAAACTCGAATTCTTTTGCAACGACGCCGCTTGTGACTGTCTCTCGCTCCCTGGATTTCCAAAAAAATTCCCCCCTCTCCCACATGAGGGGGGTACGCCCAGGGCGTTGAAAGGCGTTCCAGGGGAGTTGTTGATGGCGCTGGTGCTGATGCTGGCTGCAGAAAAAAAAGTGACTTGGTTGTTTTTATTCAGAGAATTATTCCCAGTATTTGTATTTGCAGTAATGTTTTTATTATTTTTATTTCTATTGTTATTATTATTCTTTGGGTTATAATAATTATTTTTATTATGATTATTCTCCTTGTTATAATCATTATTTTTTATTCTATCATTAATGTTCCTTGTGTTATAATTATTACTTTTATTATTATAATTTTTGAACACGCATGTTTTCATCTGCTTCTGTGTGGCAGCAGGTAGGTTATTGGGGGTTGAAGCTGCACAGATGACAGAGGGAGCAGTATGAGATATGTAAGAAATCGCTGAGTGCTTTGAATTATCGGTTGCGGTGGATGGTGTGGCTCCTGTGGTCGGTGTGGCTGGTGTGGCGAGTGTGGTTGCTGTAGCGAATGTGACTGGTGTGGCGAATGTGGCTGGTGTGGCGAATGTGGCTGGTGTGGCGAATGTGGTTGGTGTGGCAAGTGTGGTTGGTGTGGCTGGTGTAGTTGAAGTGGCTAGCAGTGAATGTTTGACGACGGTAGTTGTTGTAGTAGCTAGCAGAACGCCAGTGTTTTTTTGTGAGAAGGTGGAAGGGTGGGTGGGTGGTCTAGTGACTGAAAAACCATGCAATGATAGATTTAAAGCCACAAGTTTAGTCAAGGAAGTTGTTTGATATGGAATGATGGAAGGTGGGTGGGAAGAAGATGGGTGGAATGGAGGAGGGTTTGAGAGTGAGAGGTTGGGGGTAGGAAGATGAATCAACCTCAAAGGAGGATGACTTGGAGGTGGAGTGAAGTTGGAGTGAGGTGGTGTTGGTGGATGGGGTGTGGTTGAAAGATGGTTTGCTGTTGACGTTTGTGGCGGTGTTGTTAAGTGTGGTGGAGTTGAATGGGAGGTCAAATGGGGCGCTGTTGTTAGTTGTGGCGTGGTTGATATTGATATGAAGTTTGTAAGAGTGGAAGAAAACTTTCCGTCAGTGAAGGTGGAAGGAAAGATAAAAGGTTCTTGGGAGTCGGATGAACGTTCTTTGAAAAAAATCTCTTTTTGTGAAACTTCTTCGTTTTTTGAATTTTTAACTGAATTTTTTTTCCGAAGTTTTTCAAAAAAATTATTTTTTTGAAAATTATTGTAGAATTTTTTCGCCTTTTTCGCCGTTGAACGGGCGTCGGAGCGTTTTGTATTAGTAGACATTTTTGTAGCGCCACGTCGCGTGACGTCATTATAATCTTGAAGGTTGACGTCATAACATTGAACATCAACTTCCGGTTTGGTGATCGATGGTTTTTTAATGTTTTTCACGAGCACTTTTCGGTGGTACTTCAAGTATCCGCTGCCTTTCCTGCCTCCTCCCAAATGAAGCTTTATTAGGTTTTGGTTGTCGTTGGGGTTGTTGTTGTTGTCGTTGTTGTCGTTGGGGTTGTTATTGTTGTTGTTGTTGTTGTTACCGTTGTTGTTGCTGTTGTTGCTACTGTTGCTGTTGAGGTCGTTGAAAAGGTTGTTTTCATTATAAATAGCAGATTGTTGATTTGTTTTTTTCTTCTTTTTGCCTTTTCTTTTTTTACTCTTCTTCTTCCTTTTCCTGAGCAGCCACACCAGCAAGTAAGCAACCACCAGCGCTACAGCCACAAAAAGTAGCAGCAACGTCAACACAAGCTGCACCAAGTGCCGCGTCACAAGACGGTTCATGAAGCCTTCGTCATTGGCGTCACTGACGTCATCGTCGTCATCAAGGCCACTGTTGTGGCTGTGGCCGTGGTTGTAGTAGTCATCGTAGTCGTAATTGGCAAGGTCCGAAGTTGGTAAGAAGTGTGTAGAAGAGTTAAAAGTGATCGTAAGAGTTAGAGCAACGCTTAGTCCGTCCTGGTCTGAAGCCCTGATGACGTAACTGAGTGCTCGAATGCCCGAGAAGTAGTCAATCATGTGATGACGTAATTCTGCCCTGGTTAAATGAGGATCTAGATTCAAAACAATTTGGAATTTTCTAGCGCTTGATAGTCTCAAAACTCCACTGGATGAGTTGAGAGTCAACAGGCCTGGTCGAAAAGGCTGAACAAAAAGGTTTGAAGAGGATTTCATGCTCTGGTGGAATGTTGCATCTTTGTTGTTGTTATTGTTGACGTAATTACTGTTTTTGTTGTTGTAATTGATGTTGTTGTTTTTGTTGACGTAATTATTGTTTTTGTTGTTGTAACTGTTGTTGTTGTTGTTGTTGTTGTTTTTGTTGTTTTTGTTTGTGAATTTATCCCTTTTAGATTTTTTAATAGTTTTGTTGTTGTGGATGACGTTGGATTTTGTGTTGGTGGTGTTGGCCTGGCTTCTGTCGTGAAAGTTGTTTTTGTTGGTGGTATAAAGAACGCTGACGTCATTATTAATGCCATTGTTGTGGTTATTGATGTTATTGTTGTGTTTATTGTTGCTGATATTAATAATCTTATTGCTTTTGTTGTTGTAGCTGTTGTTATTGTTGATGTTGTTGTAATCTTTGTTGTTGTTGATATTGTTGTAGTAGTAGTTGTTGTTGTTGTTGTCGTTGTTGTTGTAGTAGTAGTTGTTGTTGTTGTTGTTGTTGTTGTTGTTGTTGTTGTAGTAATTAATTTGTTGTGTTGAATTATTCAGCAAGTTCAGCGCTTCCGTTGCAGCTTTTCGTTTGTTTTTGATGTTTTTGTGGCCTCGAAGTCTTTTGTTTTTGTAATTAACTTTATCAGGGGTAGCTCCACTCACCACTTCGTCACTTTTCTTGATTCTATTTCCATTATTATTATTGTTATTATTATTATTATTATTATTATTATTATTATTATTATTATTATTATTATTATTATTATTATTATTATTATTATTATTATTATTATTATTATTATTATTATTATTATTATTATTATTATTATTATTATTATTATTATTATTATTTTCACTTTTATTTTTATCGGGTGTGGTTTTACGAGCATCGTCTGGGTTATAATTAGCATGCGCCTCTCCACCTTCTCCTCCTCTCTTTATGACGTCAATCAATTGAAAAGTGTACGTCACGTGATTGTTGAAGTCACAGTCGAAGGCCTTGAAGGTGCCGATGTGGAAGCCGAAGTTGACGTAGTTGAAAAAGATCATTAGTTCGACCTTGTTGTTGTTGTTTTTGTTGTTAATGTGGTTGTTGATGTTAGTGCTATCAATTTTGTTGTTGTTGTTGTTTGAACTATCACTGTTGTTGTTGTTGTAGTAGTTTTTGTTGTTGTTGTTGTAGTTGTTGTAGTAGTTGTTGTTGTAGAAGTTGTTATTGTGAGAGTAATAAAAGCTTTTGTAGTTGTTACTGTTGTTGTTTGAACTATTGTTTTTGTTGTTCCATTGGTGTTTTTGTTGTTGTTGTTGTTGTTTTTGTTGAGAATTCATGACGTATTTCTGTGGAGACCTTTCAACCTGTTTATTCTGTTTATGTTTTTTGACATTTTTTTTTGGATTTTCAATAAAATTTTGATTTTTATTGTCATTTTGTTTTTCATTTTGATTGCAGATTTCATTTTTTTTATTTTCATCATTTATGTTGCGCAAAACTTCGACATATTTTTTGTGCCTGCCTCTTTTGAATGGAAACCATTGAGGAATATTATCATTCACGTCCAAAACCTGAAATGTTTTGCAATATTTATTTTTCAATTTAAATTTTAAAAAAATCCATACTGAATTGACATTTTTTTTGAAAGAAATCGACTTGAAAATATTTGCAAATGTGTTTTTTTTATTAAATAAAAAAACAAAAAACAGACAAAAATCTGTAACTGTTTTGTTTTTTCATTTTGCAAAACTCAATAAAAATGTAGAAAAAGCGAGAAAATGATTTCAAAATGTGAAAGTGGTAGTTTTAGTGAGGTTGATATTTTGTCCGTTAATTACTTTTCAAATTGCTTTGGACCTTTGTTGCTTGCGAAGAAATTTGGCCTTGATGACGGAAAAAAACAAAGTTGAAAAAAAAAAGTTGAAAAAAAAAAAGTTGAAAAAAAAAAAGTTGAAAAAAGAAAAAAGTTGGAAAGAAAAACTTGAAAAAAAGAAAAAAAAGTTGAAAAAAAAACTTGAAAAAAAGAAAAAAAGTTGAAATAAAAAAATAAAAAAAATAAAAACAATGAAAAATGATCGAAACATGAATAAAAAAACTAATGATGTTTTTTTAATGACTTGTCCCATCGAGAATTCATGCGAAATTCAATTTATTAACCTTAACTTCAAAAAAATAATTTTTTTAATTTATATTTTTGGAGAAAAAATTGATTTTTATTTTTTATTTTTATTTTTTTTTGTTTAAATCTTTTTTTATTTTGATCACCACATCCAACTCATTTTCTATTTTTTCATAATTTTTTTCTTTTTTCTTTTCATTTTGCGTTTTGATCTACTGCCTTCCATTATCACAACCACTCTCATGCACTCATTTGCATCTATCCATCTATCATAATCTATACACTTCACCGCCATCCCTCATCCATTCATTAACTTGCTTTCTTGAAACATTTTTTCCCCTCTTGTCGCGTTTGTACGATTTTATCTTTTTTTTTCTCCAAAATATTCTCCAACTCATCACCAGCCACAACCCACCACCACCAGCCACAACCCACCACCACCAGCCACAACCCGCCACCACCAGCCACAACCCACCACCACCAGCCACAACTTACCACCACCAGCCACAACTTACCACCACCAGCCACAACCCACCACCACCAGCCACAACCCACCACCACCAGCCACAACTTACCACCACCAGCCACAACCCACCACCACCAGCCACAACTTACCACCACCAGCCACAACCCACCACTACCAGCCACAACTTACCACCACCAGCCACAACTTACCACCACCATAAATTTACTAATATTGCTCTTCATCATCTTTCTTCCCACCTTCTATTTCTTTTTACCACAAATTACTCTTCATCCTTTCTTCTCACACCCAACCATCATCACCACTTTTCACGTCTGGTCACCACCTTGCATTTTTTCATTTCGCCCTCTGAAACTCATTCCTCCCAGCTTTTTGATCACCACTCCACCTACCATCACAAACCACCACTTCACTTTCCACTCTATAACCACTACCTTCCTACCACTACAAACCATAATCATTTTCTCCAATTCCTAATCAACACACTCCCAGTGCCTACTACCCCCCCCCCCTCCCCCCCTCCCCCCACCCTCCATTACCAACCACTCTTTCCTACCTTTTCACCACTTTTTTTCCCACTCCACCCTACCCTCACACCACCCTCTCTTTTTCAACCCACTCACCATCCGTCCCCTCCAACACCACCCCAACACCATCCTCTTTAATCTTCCACCATTCTACACCCCCACACAACGCCCACACAGCACCCTCACACAACGCCCACACAACACTCACACAACACTCAAACAACACTCTACGCAACACTCCCACAACAATCCCACAACATCCACGCATCACCCCCACAACCCCAATTTACTTCTACCACTCACCCCCCCTCACACCAACCTTCACAGTCACGTGACACGTCGATGACATACCAGTAGCGTCTCTGGCAACGACGGAAAAGGTGTAAATGTCACGTGTCTCCCTGTCCAACGGCTCTGTTGCCATAACAACGCCACTCTCCTTGACAACCGTAAACAAGGCACTCTCTGCCGTAGCAACCGTCATGTTTACGAGACGATGACTCAAGTCAAGGTCAAGGGTTAAAGGTCAAAAGATCAAAAGGTCAAGATTTATAATAATAACCTTTT
>OX387254.1:8928363-8935863 GCA_947562095.1 Branchellion lobata | reverse complement strand
GTTAAGGCAGCATGAATGGGCAGGTGGTATAAATGGAGTTAAAGAGAAACTTCCAGCTGATTTGGATTGAAACTTTTGGGAACCATTACTGCGAAGAAGTTTATTAGAATTGAGTAAGAAAAAAAAAGGAAAAGAAAAAAAAATTAGAAAAAAAAAGAAAAAAAATAGACGAAAACTAGAAACAGAAAAAAACAAAAAGGAGCTATAGGAATAAAAATAAGAAAAAAAAGAAGTGAATGAGAAAAATAAAATAAAGAAAATAAAAACAGTTTGAGAAAAATAAAAAGTAAGGAAAATGTGGAAAAGACTGAAAAATGAAAATATTTGAAAATAAAAATAAAAATAAAAAAATAATTAAAATATTAAAAAATATAAAAAAGTAAAAAAGAAAAAAATAATAAAAATAATTTTGAAAAAAATGGAAAAAGAGAAGGGAGTGGAAGAAAGAAGAAAAAATGATAGTTCTATGAAGGGTTATGGTTGATTGAGCTGAGACGTGGAAGGATGCATTGAAGGAAGCATGGAAGGATGCATTGGAGGAAGCATGGAAGGATGCATTGGAAGAAGTATGGAAGGATGCATTGAAGGAAGCATGGAAGGATGCATTGGAGGAAGCATGGAAGGATGCATTGGAGGAAGCATGGAAGGATGCATTGGAGGAAGTATGGAAGGATGCATTGGAGGAAGGCATGGAAGGATGCATTGAAGGAAGCATGGAAGGATGCATTGGAGGAAGTATGGAAGGATGCATTGGAGGAAGCATGGAAGGATGGATTGGAGGAAGCATGGAAGGATGCATTGGAGGAAGTATGGAAGGATGCATTGGAGGAAGCATGGAAGGATGCATTGAAGGAAGCATGGAAGGATGGATTGGAGGAAGCATGGAAGGATGGATTGGAGGAAGCATGGAAGGATGCATTGGAGGAAGTATGGAAGGATGCATGAAGGAAGCATGGAAGGATGCATTGGAGGAAGCATGGAAGGATGGATTGGAGGAAGCATGGAAGGATGGATTGGAGGAAGCATGGAGGGATGCATTGGAGGAAGCATGGAAGGATGCATTGGAGGAAGCATGGAAGGATGCATTGGAGGAAGTATGGAAGGATGCATTGGAGGAAGGTATGGAAGGATGCATTGGAGGAAGCATGGAAGGATGCATTGAAGGAAGCATGGAAGGATGCATTGGAGGAAGTATGGAAGGATGGATTGAAGGAAGCATGGAAGGATGAATTGGAGGAAGCATGGAAGGATGCATTGGAGGAAGTATGGAAGGATGCATTGAAGGAAGCATGGAAGGATGAATTGGAGGAAGCATGGAAGGATGCATTGGAGGAAGTATGGAAGGATGCATTGGAGGAAGTATGGAAGGATGAATTGGAGGAAGCATGGAAGGATGCATTGGAGGAAGTATGGAAGGATGCATTGGAGGAAGTATGGAAGGATGCATTGGAGGAAGTATGGAAGGATGCATTGGAGGAAGTATGGAAGGATGCATTGAAGGAAGCATGGAAGGATGCATTGGAGGAAGTATGGAAGGATGCATTGGAGGAAGGTATGGAAGGATGCATTGGAGGAAGCATGGAAGGATGCATTGGAGGAAGCATGGAAGGATGCATTGGAGGAAGTATGGAAGGATGCATTGGAGGAAGGTATGGAAGGATGCATTGGAGGAAGCATGGAAGGATGCATTGAAGGAAGCATGGAAGGATGCATTGGAGGAAGTATGGAAGGATGCATTGAAGGAAGCATGGAAGGATGCATTGAAGGAAGTATGGAAGGATGCATTGAAGGAAGCATGGAAGGATGCATTGGAAGAAGGTATGGAAGGATGCATTGAAGGAAGTATGGAAGGATGCATTGAAGGAAGCATGGAAGGATGCATTGGAGGAAGGTATGGAAGGATGCATTGAAGGAAGGTCAGGATGCATGAAGCATTTGATCTTCCAGCAAATATTCGCACTAACTCGAACATAAAGTCCTTTGAATCTTCCGATGTTGCAACTAAAGACATAAACTGGTCTGTAAAAAAGGCATCACGGAGCAATTAGAATTTTTAAATAAATTGTGGTTTTTAAATTGGTTTTTATGGTTTCAAAGTTTTTCAAACTTGGGTTTTGAATTTTTTTTCATAATGACCTTTTGGAGAATTTGAATGCAGTTTCGAAAAAACATAATTTTGAGTGTGCAAAATAAAAAAAAATAATCCAAAGTTTGCCATGTTTTTTCGAGTAATAAATTTTTTTATTTCATGAGCTTAAAAAAAAATTTGAAAAAAATTTAAACTTATAAATTTGAAAAAAAAAGTGCATTTTTGCACTTGAAGAGATTTGAAAAACATTTATGTAAAAATAACTTGAATTTGAAAAAATAAAGAATAATTTTCAAAGTTGAAATTGAAGGGTGACTGAAATTGTTTTCAATTTTTATGAAAATGTCTGTAAAACGGAAATATATTCTAAAAATTTTGGCAAACTAGGAACACCCAGTGATGCAGAGAGACAAGAGTTGTCAGTTTCTACCTCAGGCACCAAACTCTCACTCAAGTCTTTGCTTTCAAGCTTCGGAGCCTTAAACGCTTGCATGAAAGGCGCTGTATTGAATAGACAGGGCAAGACTTGCTGAACCCATCGGCTCAGAGTTGATGGCGTTGAATTGGGATGTGGCCACTGAATCGATGCAGAAGTGGAAGCAAAAACGGGGTGGACCGCTGACAAGCTGTGTCTGAAAGAACCTCGATAATAAATTTTGAGTGATAAGGACACATCGTAGGTAGTAACAACTCTCGTGGGGGGTTATGCTTTATGGCTTTATCTAATCTGGCCGGAAGTTACACAGAGAGTAATATGAATCTCTATTCGAAGGCATCTTCCAGCAAATCAAGTGGGTATTCAGAAGATACAAACTTGAAAAAATCGTCTTGTATGCCTAGAGAAGGAGGAGGAGGAGGAAGAAATGAAAAAGAAGTGAAAGAGGAAAAAAAGAAGAAAGAAAAAAGAGAGGAAAAAAAGAAAAAAGGAAGAGAGCAAGGAGAAGATTGAAAAAAAAGTATAAAGTGAAGGGTAGGAAATAAAAATGGATAAAAAAAGAAAAATGAAGAAAAAAGTGATAAATAAAAAAATAAGAGAAATTGAATGAGACAAAATAATAAAAAAACAAATGTTAGAAAGATGAAATTAAAAGTTGAAAAAAACACGGACAAAATGAAAAAAAGATAGGCAAAAATAAACTTTTAAAAATATTTTTTAGGCTGAAAAAAAAGAAAAAAAAAAGAAAAAAAAGAAAAGGAAAAGGTAAGAGTTGTCAATCGATTTTGCAAGTGGAGATATTTCAATTTTAAATTTTCCGCTCGAGTGACTTTGCAATTACGCGGTCATTTTGTTCGAATTGTCCATAAACTTAGGGAATGACAAGCATAAGGTTGTGAGCAGTAGTTAGTGGCGGTTAGTGGCAGTTAGTGGCGGGTAGTGGTCGTTAGCAGCGATAGCGGTGGTGAAGGGTGGTAGTTAGTGGCTAGTAGTGGCGGTTATTGGTAGCACTAAGTGGCTGGTAGATGAGATTGGATGAAGGCGTAATGTGGAGTTGTTGGGAGGGGGTGTGGGGTGGGAGGGGTGAGAGGAGTAGCGAATGAGGCCGCTATGACCTCAGGGAACACAGTTACATCGTTGTTAATGTAGAGATTAACAAGTTGTCGTGCTTTATATGTTTCTTAGTGCCTTTCACTACTACTACTACTGCTTCTGCTGCTGCTGCTGTTGCTTCTACTACTACTACTACTACTACTACTACTACTACTACTACTACTACTACTACTACTACTACTACTACTACTACTACTACTACTACTACTACTAATACTACTACTACTACTAATACTACTACTACTACTACTACTACTACTACTACTACTACTACTACTACTACTACTACTACTACTCCTACTACTACTACTACTACTACTACTACTACTACTACTACTACTACTACTACTACTACTACTACTACTACTACTACTACTACTACTACTACTACTACTACTACTACTACTACTACTACTACTACTACTACTACTACTACTACTACTACTACTACTACTACTACTACTACTACTACTACTACTACTACTACTACTACTGCTACTACTACTACTACCTTTAGTGAGTAATCCTCTTTGTCTGCTACCAACATATTTCTTTTCTGTCCAAGTTCCAGGCTCTCATTATTTTCATGATTGTTGCTGTTTCTGCCGCTGATTTTTTCATTTTCCTTTTTTATTATTTTTTTTTTTTCGCCATCTTTATTTTTCCCTTTTCTGCTTCCCCCACCAGCAGAAAGTTTTTTTCTTCTGTAGCGCACAACATCGGGATTCATGGGATACTTGCACATCACTTTTCCGCTTTCAATCTCAACAACAAAAACGTCTGAATCTTTTGTCTTCCTGTAACGCCTTTTCATCTCGCTCGTCTCTTTGTTCTTTTTCTTTTTCCCTTTTGAAATGTTTTTTTCATTCTGCGCGTTTTTTTCTTTTTTGTTTTTTCCTCCTTTATTCTTTCCATCTTTATTTCCAACTTCATTTTTTTCTTTCTTTTTGTTTTTTTC
Source organism: Branchellion lobata (assembly GCA_947562095.1). Classification (NCBI taxonomy): domain Eukaryota; kingdom Metazoa; phylum Annelida; class Clitellata; order Hirudinida; family Piscicolidae; genus Branchellion; species Branchellion lobata. The sequence continues at coordinate 8,931,267 of OX387254.1, read as the reverse complement.
CTTTTCTTCAATTTCCTCTTCTTCATCTTCTTCCTCATCCTCATCCTCTTCTTCCTCATCAAGCAAATAATAGCGGACTTCTCCGTTCCGTCCTTCATCCGCATCGTCGGCTTGCACCTGCGCAACGAAGACCGGAAAAAGCTCGTTGTTTTCAACTACTTCCGTTCTATACTCCGCCATTTTAAACTGTGGAGTGACGTCATTCACGTCGGTCACGTGCACCACCACGTGACGCTTCGAAGCGAGTGGTACCTTGCCGTTGTCGACACACACAATCGTCAAGAAGTGAGTCGCTTGCGTTTCCCTGTCCAGTGGAGCTCTGGTCACCACCTGGTATTCCGCCTTGGCTTCTCTTGTGGCCGCGGTGGTCGTGGTGGCTGTGGTGGTCGTGGTGGCTGTGATAGAGTTTTGGAGGTGGCTTGTGGCTCGATGGTGGTCCGGAAATAAGTACGAGAGAGGTTTGAGCCAAAAGTGAAGGCTTTCCATGTAACACGTGAACGCCGAATTGACGTCATGATCGTCGTCAACGACCATCACGTGACACACGAAACTTCCGGCCGCCATGTTTTCGGATATTTTTATGACGTGGGGGTTGTTTTTTTCGTCATTTGTTGTGTTTGTTGCTTTGTTGCTGTTGCTAGCCTCGACGTCATAATAGTGTTCGTTGTTGTCGTTCTGTTCTTTGAGTACGTCTTTGTTGTCTTTGTGGTTTTTGTTGTTTTTGTTTTCGACTTTGTTATTGTTTTTACTGCTCATTTTTCCATTTTTGTGATAGTTTATATTATTATTATTATTATTATTATTATTATTATTATTATTATTATTATTATTATTATTATTATTATTATTATTATTATTATTATTATTATTATTATTATTATTATTATTATTATTATTATTATTATTATTATTATTATTATTATTATTATTATTATTATTATTATTATTATTATTATTATTATTATTATTATTATTATTATTATTATTATTATTATTATTATTATTATTATTATTATTATTATTATTATTATTATTATTATTATTATTATTATTATTATTATTATTATTATTATTATTATTATTATTGTTGTTGTTGTTGTTTTTATTATTGTTGTTGTTGTTATTATTGTTAATGTTGTATCGATACTTTGATCGTGCAGATGTTTTTTCGGTAATTTGATTATCAACAGGCACGTCATCCGGTCCGTAACTGTTGTTGTTTTTGTTGATGTTGTTGTTGTTGTTGTTGTTGATGTTTATGATGTTGCTGATGTTGCTGATGTTGTTGGGGTTGTTTTGTTGTTAAGGTTGTTTTGTTATTGATGTTTTTGTTAATGATGTTGTTGTTGTTACTGATGCTGTGTTGTTGTTGATGTTGATGTTGTTTACGGTTGCTTTTGTTATAGATTTTATTTCAGTGTACGCATGCTTATTTTGGTGCAGATTATGTCGTAGTGCAAGTTTTGTTGAGGTGTTGTGCGGTTATTGTGGTTGTTCAGAGTTGGTGCGGTCATTGTGGTTGTGGGTGTGGTATGATGTGATGGTATCCAGTATAGCTTTCATCGGAAATAGATTTTTATACCTTGTAACAACAAAATCACTAGGCGACCCACTAAAGAACAACCACGGACCCATCGAGGTGAACAGAGGTAAAGACGACCTACCTTTTGTGAGTAAGGATGCTGTTGTTACTGTGAGTGCTCTTGTCATGGTAGTCGTTGTTGTTGTTGTTGTTTATGTTGTTATAGTTGTTATTGTTGATGTTGTTGTATTTATTGTTATTATTATTTTTGTTTATGTTGTTGTATTCATTATTATTATTATTATTATTATTATTATTATTATTATTATTATTATTATTATTATTATTATTATTATTATTATTATTATTATTATTATTATTATTATTATTATTATTATTATTATTATTATTTTTATTATTATTATTATTATTATTATTATTATTATTATTATTATTAATATTATTATTATTATTATTATTATTATTATTATTATTATTATTATTATTATTATTATTATTATTATTGTTGTTGTTGTTGTTCCTGGTTTGATGCCGTAATGATTGACCAACTTGAGATATTCGGTCTGTTTGTTGTGATCTGAAGGTGTTTATCATGATGCGAGGAGCGTTGTCGTTGACGTCAACAACCACCACGTTTACAAACGTATCTGACGTCATGGTGACGTAACCAAGATCGGAAGCTCTGATTGGCAGTTGCATCGAAGTGAACTCTTCATAGTCAATGTTGCCTGTGTGGTGGTTGATCTGGGGGTTGTGGCCTAATGATGATGATGATAATGATGATGACGATGATGATGATGATGATGATGATGATGATGATGATGATGATGATGATGATGATGATGATGATGATGATGATGATGATGATGATGATGATGATGATGATGATGATGATGATGATGATGATGATGATGATGATGATGATGATGATGATGATGATGGTGATGATGATGATGATGATGATGATGATGATGATGATGATGATGATGATGATGATGATGATGATGATGATGATGATGGTGATGATGATGATGATGATGATGATGATGATGATGATGATGATGATGATGATGATGATGATGATGATGATGATGATGATGATGATGATGATGATGATGATGATGATGATGATGATGATGATGATGATGATGATGATGATGATGATGATGATGATGATGATGATGATGATGATGATGATGATGATGATGATGATGATAATGAAAACAACAACACTGATAATACCAATTTTATCTATATATTTTTATTTTATTTTTACAATTGATAATAATATTAAACTTATTTTTGTTTTTATTTTATAAATTTGTTTTTATTATTTTATTAATATTTTTATTATTACTCTC
>OX387254.1:8913363-8920863 GCA_947562095.1 Branchellion lobata | reverse complement strand
AAAATAATAATAATAATAATAATAGTAATAATAATAATAATAATAATAATAATAATTTTGCTCTTCTCCCTGATTGCTTGCCCGTTGAGAGCTTGATGAGTGAAGGTCAGTGCATCGTCTGCTTTCATTCATCGTCAGCACCTCAGGCGCAAGAGTGGATTGAGTTTGAGCGTCCAGATGGAGCTTTGATTCGTTTCTGATGCGACTCCGTACAAAATAATAACAGTGGTTTATTACACAGCTAAGTTAGCGTTTTGTAGGTTTATGTAAATGTTGCTGGTTTGTGGATGTTTGTTGTTCTAATATATTTTAGAGGTTTTTCTTTAGAGTTTTTTGTTCTTTGAAGTGTTTTGTTGATTTATTTTTTATTTTGTTTTGTTAGAGTTTTTCCATGAAAGTCAGAAAAATGAGTTTCGGAACAAAAGAGGTTTTCAATTCCAAAAAATTCATTCGCAAAGCCATTTTTGCGGATGACCCAGTTTTCTGAGAAAGACGAGAAGTAATCTAACATTTCGTAGGTTTGACCTCATTAAAAAATTAGTGACAAAGTGTAACTGTCACAAAAAATTTTGAAAGAAAAATTTTTTTTTTAAATAAATCAAAAAGTAAAATAAAAATTGAACGAGTAAAAAACTTTGAGAATAAAAATGTAAAAAAATGAAAAAAAAAAAACAAAAAAGAAAATGTATGGAAAAACGAAAGACGGATTTTTCTACCTAATTTTGTTTATTGAGTTTAGGCCACTGCAGTTGTACACAAACAGTTTAAAAGCTAATGAACCGAATGTTTTGGCTCATTAAATTCCAATTTATGAAAACAAAAAAACATTAAAATGTTTTTTTTGGAAAAAAAACTTTGTTTTGAAAAAAAAACAGATTTTTCTCAAGTAGAATGAATTTTTTTTACTAACTAATAATGAGTTTCATGAAAACCCTTATTGAAAAAAAAAGGTTTTAAAAAAAATCAAATACAAAAAAACAATAAAAACTCTTGAAAAAAAATTTCGTAAAGAAAAATGCTGAACTTTAGAAAAAAATTATTCATTATGAATGGAGTTAATTGTGAAGTGCATTGTGGAATGGTGACGCTGGAGTGGTATAAATAAACCATGGAGGCGGAGTGGAAAAATAAAAATAAAATTTCTGCTGATGAAAAGGCACAAGTAGCAAAACTTGATTGAAAAACTCGCAAAACAATTCGAAAAACTCAGCATTGTTTTTTTTAATAAGTTATTCGTGTTTTTTGAAATAGTTAAAACCTTTTAAAACAATATTTAAATTAAAAAAAAAACTAAAAGTGTTTGAAGTCTTGAAAGAAGTTTTTATGTAAGGTTTAAAAACTATTAGGAGTCAAAAAAAACTGCTAAGCCACTCCAACAAGGCTTCTAATACTTCTTAAACAGTTTTTTCAACAAAAAAGACGTTGAGTTTTTATTTGAAAAACTCAAATTTGAAACTGAGTTTTTCGGTTGCTTTGAAAATTGATTGAACTTGGTAAATTTATTTTTATTTTGCAAAATTGTTTTTACAAAACTATTTTTGCAAAATTGCTTTTACAAAACTATTTTTACAAAATTATATTCAAACTGAAAAAAATAAAATTGTCATTAAAATTAATTTTTTGGTGATTTGGTTCTCCAATCAAAACTTTCTTTTTCTATAACTCAAAACTCACATTGAAAAAAAAAACTTTGAAAAATTAGATTGAATTATATATGTTTTTTGTATCATTTTTCTGCTGTTTCGAGTTTTTTTTGGCCGATAGACAAAGCGTTAATTGGCATAAAAACGCCATAAAAACCTCCCTCATTTTCGATCTCGCGCATCGACGAATAAAAAGATCGTTATAAGACCTCAAAAACTCCTCAGTAATATTCGGAATTCTATTGTATTTTGTGTTTCTTTTTTCTATTTTTTGGTGTTATTTTTTCATTTATTATTTTCTATTGATTTTTATTTTTCAATTTTTTGTATCTCCATGTATTTCTGTTTTTTTTCATTGTTTTTTCATAAACTCCAGTTTTTCGTATTTCTATGCAATCCACTTTTCACTGTTTTTTAGTTTTTTTTATTTTTATTGTCATAAGTTTTTTTTTTAAATTTTACTCCATTCAACCTGCTCTAATCAATTCAAAAAAATAAAAAAACAAAAATCTTTTGTTAATTTTGTCGGCCAAATAGGCAGATTTTTTTTAATATTTAAAAAAGAATTAGACATAAAAAATAAAAAATTATTATATTTGATCTCAAGTTCAATCATTTTAATTATTTTCTTATTTTTATTTTTCATTTTTTCATTGTTTTTTTAACAATTTTTTTTGGAAAACGTTGCACATAACCTTCACAGAGAATTTTTTGGTTCAAAATTGTTTATGTAGTTGTTTTTTTTAAGAACCAGCCAACTACATTTCGTAAAATGCACATTTTTTTAAATTATTCTTTTTCTTTTTTTTCTATTATTTTTAAAATCTATTTTTTTTCTTTTTTTTCTTTTTTTCTATTATTTTTTCACAAATTTTTTATTTTTATTTTTATTGCATTTTTTTGCATCGTTCAATTGTGATTTTTGTACGAACTTCGATTGTGCATTGGAACAGTCTTTCTTTCCAAACATTAATTAAAAAAAATAATAAACTTCTAATAGGTACATCAAGAAAAACATTTTTGTGGCCTATAGTTTTGCATCGGAAAAAAACAATTAAGTCAGTTGATAGAAAAATGAAAAATGAAACAAAACAAAATTTTGAACATTAAAAAAAACAAAACTTCATAGTAAATGAAGAACAAAAGGCTGGTTTGAGAAGTTTGTTGGATTTCAATTGGTTATACAAACCTCACAATCAACAGAAAAATTGTCGGAAATCAACAAGCAAAACAAAAGAATCAGCTAAAAATTGGAAACAAAACGCTGAAATAAAAATAAAAATTAAAAATAATTTAAATTTTTAAAAAAATATTTGGAATGTTTTTTTCAAATAACTCGAAGATTGAAAGGAAAAAATGAAAATAGAAAAGGAAAAGTGTGACTTTTGAAAAGAGCGACTCACAAGCACTCTTCTGTGCTGTCATTATCATCCACTTGATGAGAAAATGATGGATGGATGGATGGATGGATGGATGGATGGATGGATGGATGGATGGATGGATGGATGGATGGATGGATGGATGGATGGATGGATGGATGGATGGATGGATGTATTAGTGAATGAGTGTAGGAATGGATGAATGAATGGGTGAATGAATGAATTGATGGAGGCATGGATGGATGGTTAAATGAATAAATGGATGAGTGGTTAAATGAACGAATGGATGGATGGATGAACAAGTAAATGAATGGTTGGATGGATGGATGAACAAGTGGATTAATGGATGGATGGATTGATGGATGGATGGATGGATTGATGGATGGATGGATGAATAGATGGAGGGATGAATTGATGGATGGATGAAGAAATGAGAAGACAGATGAATAAAAAATGGAAAATATTTAATGGATAGATTTCGAGATGTTTGGAATAATAGTGTAAAGCAGGCGTGGAAAGATTGATGGATGAATGAATGGATGAATGAATGGATTTGAAGACAGATAGGCCCTTGTATAGAAAACCTTAAAATACGCGAATGAAAAGAATATTTTTTATTTCAAAACTGAAATGGCAGATGAAAAACCAAATGGGTTTTTTTGGAATATTCCGTGATTGTTTGAACATGTGACTGCATTGGGATGGATTAGATAGGTGGAAATGAAAGATTGGAGGAGTGAGAGAAGATTGGAGGAGTGGAGGAAGGAATGGATGAGTGAGAGAAGATTGGAGGAGTGGAGGAAGGAATGGATGAGTGAGAGAAGATTGGAGGAGTGGAGGAAGGAATGGATGAGTGAGAGAAGATTGGAGGAGTGGAGGAAGGAATGGATGAGTGAGAGAAGATTGGAGGAGTGAGAGAAGATTGGAGGAGTGGAGGAAGGAATGGATGAGTGAGAGAAGATTGGAGGAGTGGAGGAAAGAATGGATGAGTGAGAGAAGATTGGAGGAGTGGAGGAAGGAATGGATGAGTGAGAGAAGATTGGAGGAGTGGAGGAAGGAATGGATGAGTGAGAGAAGATTGGAGGAGTGGAGGAAGGAATGGATGAGTGAGAGAAGATTGGAGGAGTGGAGGAAGGAATGGATGAGTGAGAGAAGATTGGAGGAGTGGAGGAAGGAATGGATGAGTGAGAGAAGATTGGAGGAGTGAGAGAAGATTGGAGGAGTGGAGGAAGGAATGGATGAGTGAGAGAAGATTGGAGGAGTGGAGGAAGGAATGGATGAGTGAGAGAAGATTGGAGGAGTGGAGGAAGGAATGGATGAGTGTGTGCTAGTGTTGATAAGATAGAAAATGGATGAGAAAACGGGTTGACGAAGTTTGAGTGTTGGGATAAAACGATGGATGAATAAAAAATGGATGAATGAACGAGTGGATGAGATAATAGAGAGAAGATGGGTAGATGGATGAGTGAAGAGTAGATGAGTGAATGGATGAGATGAGCATCGTCATCGGGCATCGAAGTCTGCAGAGGCTCATGCCAGTGGTCTTCCCTCTGTAACAATTCCTACCTACCCGTTCCCCTTCACTCACTCATTTGTCCTCCCCTTCTTCCTTTCGTTATTCCTTCATCATCTCTCTCATTTTCTCCTCCACCCTTATTCCATTCATCCTCTCTTCATTCCTTCATTCATCTTCCCTCCATTCCTTCATTCATCCTCTCTTCATTCCTTCATTCATCCTCTCTTCATTCCTTCATTCATCCTCTCTTCATTCCTTCATTCATCCTCTCTTCATTCCTTCATTCATCCTCTCTTCATTCCTTCATTCATCCTCTCTTCATTCTTTTATTCATCCTCCCTCCTTCCATTCCTCCATTAATTTTTCAACAGAAGACACGTTAGTGAAGCAGAAATGTGTTTGTATTGACTGCTCATTGACTCACTCGTGGTTTTCGAGTGGACTGGTGCGGTGAAGGAAGCTGCTGGGATTGTGACGAAGAAAAGGCGGGTTGGTGGTGTGGGTGGAGAAAAATAGGGAAAAGAGGAAAAAAATGAAAAAATAAAAAAAAATGAAAAAAAAACGATCAAAAAAACAAAAAAATGAAAAAAAATAATTATTATGATGGAAAAAAATTAATAAAAACATAAGAAATTAAAAGAATAAGATGGTAGATTCATTTGTGAATTCAAAACAAAAATGAAAAAACAAATAAGAAAAAATGTATATAGAAAAACAAGAAGATAAAAAAAAAAAAGAAAAAAAAAATTTTTTTTTTAAATAAAAAAAGTAGGAATAAATAGCTGAGTCGAAAAGAAATACTGCATTTGATCGTTGATGAGTTTTTGGCAACACTGAAAAGCAGGGCGAGGAGGAGGAGGAGGAGGACGACGAAGATGGAGACAGGCGTGGTGCTGATGATGATACTAGTCTCTTGAGACGCAGAGTGCTTTTATTAATTTTAACTCAACGTCACTCAGTCAACGTCTGATGAAAAGTGATGATGGTGGGGGTGGTGGTGGTGGTGGTGGTGGTGGTGGTGGTGGTGGTGGTGGTGGTGGTGGTGGTGGTGGTGGTGGTGGTGGTGGTGGTGGTGGTGGTGGTGGTGGTGGTGGTGGTGGTTGAGCTAGTGGTGGTGGTGGTGGTGGTGGTGGTGGTGGTGGTGGTGGTGGTGGTGGTGGTGGTGGTGGTGGTGGTGGTGGTGGTGGTGGTGGTGGTGGTGGTGGTGGTGGTGGTGGTGGTGGTGGTGGTGGTGGTGGTGGTGGTGGTGGTGGTGGTGGTGGTGGTGGTGGTGGTGGTGGTGGTGGTGGTGGTGGTGGTGGTGGTGGTGGTGGTGGTGGTGGTGGTTGAGCTACTAGTGGTTAAAACTGTAGTGTAGGCTCGTTAAGCTTTCCAAAAAAAAGTGTTTGAAGACGGTTGACAAACATCTTCAGTTTTGCAAACTTTTGTATTCAGTGTTTTGTTTTGTTTATTGTTTTGTTTTGTTTTATTTTTTGTTTTGTTTATTGTTTTGTTTTATTTTTTGTTTCATTTCATTTATTGTTTTGTTTCGCTGTTGTTTATATTTTTACCTCATTTGTCTCATTCCATACTTCGTCGTTTTGTTTTCTGGCGCCTTTCAGCTAAAAGTTTTGAAAAGTTTTGAAAAGTTTTGAAAAGTTTTGAAAAGTTTCGAAAATTTTTGAAAAAAAATTAAATTAAGTATTTTTTTCACTTTCAGCATTGACTATCAATTTGAGAAAAATTCCCTTTTGGACTCAATAGGATTAAGTTCCAGCTCATTTTTTTTCGCAAAAACTGAAAAAAAATTTTTTTGAACGTCTCAGAAAAAATAAAGTGGGTTATGAATTTTTATGAGTACATCAAACAATTTTTTGATAATAAAATTTTTTTCATTTTTTTCATTTAAAATTTGATAGAAAAACTTCAGTTTTTTTATTTAAGTTTTTAAAATTTTTAATTTTTAATTTTTCTTTTGTGTTTAATTCACTAGGTATTATTTTCTATGGTACTATTTTGTTATGGTATTATTTTTGTATGGTATTATTTTTTGTATGGTATTATTTTTTCTATGGTATTATTTTTTCTATGGTATTATTTTTTCTATGGTATTATTTTTTCTATGGTATTATTTTTTCTATGGTATTATTTTTTCTATGGTATTATTTTTTCTATGGTATTATTTTTTCTATGGTATTATTTTTTCTATGGTATTATTTTTTCTATGGTATTATTTTTTCTATGGTATTATTTTTTCTATGGTATTATTTTTTCTATGGTATTATTTTGTTATGGTATACTTTTTTTGTTTTCATGGTTTGTAAGCTTGCCTTTAATTCGATCAAGGAGCAGGCAACGGCAGTGAAGCCACACTAAAGATTAAGTGACTTTTATTTCAAGCTGATTTTTAGTTTCTATTTAAGAAATCCTCAGCTTCCTGATGAAGAGAAGCAATCGAGGGTTTCTAGAACATTCACGCTGAATTCCAACCAACCTTTTGAAGCTTATGTTTCAGTTTTCCAACTATATGAAAAATAAATAATTAATAACAAATGTTTATGATAATTATTATTCTATTTTTAATAAAAATATTATTATTTCATTTTTAATAATAAAATTGTTATTTTATTGTTAACAATAATATTATTATTTTATTGTTATTAATAATAACAACAACAATAAATTTTATTTAATCAAAATTTTTCCAATGCGATCTTTGAAGGTTAAAATATTTTGGAGCCATTAAAACTGCTCGAAGACCCTTTCGCATACTTCTGATCGTGAACACCGGTGTGACTAATCGCGCTGAAGTGAACACCGGTGTGACTAATCGCGCTGGAGTGAACACCGGTGTGACTAATCGCGCTGGAGTGAACACCGGTGTGACTAATCGCGCTGGAGACGGTGGTATAAATTGTTCTCAAAGCAAAATAATGGACATGGAAGGAGTGCCCATGGAAGGCTTCGTGAGTTGTGGAAAGTG
>OX387254.1:8890863-8905863 GCA_947562095.1 Branchellion lobata | reverse complement strand
CGATCCATCCGCACCAATGATTGAATACTTAATTAAACCATTGCGACCTAGATCTTTGTCATTGGCTGAAACCCTAGTTACGAGGCTTCCGATGGGCGTGTTTTCGAGAAGCTCAACCGTGATTGGAGGGTGCGTGAAGGTGGGGGCGTTGTCATTGACATCCAAAATTTTTATTGACACCTGAAAAACAACTTTGTGAGTTAATGGATCAAATTAAGACACCAGTTTGGACAAATACTTGTGAGTCATTGCTGTTTTGCTGTGAATAAAATCATTTTTTGGGTTAAAAATAGTAGGAATAAATGAATAAATGAGAAAATAAATGAATAAATGAGAAAATAAACAAATAAATGAAAAAATAAAAATGAATAAACAAACAAAATTGATTGATTGATACTGAAAAATACAAAATACAGTTAGTAGGAGATCATGGCGAAGACGCACAGGCCTTCGACAGATTATTTTGGCGGGAAACAAAGAATCGCTCGCTCTCAAACTTCATATCAATCCACTTTTAAGTTATGACGTAGATAGCGATCTCGAAACTGAAATAAATCATCTCCTTTGAATTCTGCCATCCTACCGTACAAAATTTTAATCTTTTTTTCAAAATATTTTTACAAACTATATTTTTTTAAATTATTTAAAAAAATTATTTTTAGTTGGAAGTTGTTTGAAGAAATTAAATTTATTTTGAATAATTTTTTGAAGGTTTGAAAAAGCAGTTTACTCTGTGACGTCATTAAAAACTTAAATTTCTTTGATTTTTTTAGTGAAGAACTGAAAGCCATTAAAATCTATCTGGTAAGTTTTACACCAGATTAAGCTCTTGTCAAAAAGACATATACTTGGAAGAAAAATTTCCCGCATTTTCGCATCAGAACTTTCATGCTTTCACATTTGTCGGCAGATAAATGTTTGAACTAGATCAAAAATCATTTCAAAAATTTTAATTTCTTCTTTAAAAGAAGCTGGAATCGATTTTTTGGAGTCGAAGTGGCTTTTTTTGACTGCATAAAACACCGACAAGCATGAGACAAGTGTTGATTTTGTGTCACCTGGGTACAGGCTCTATGGAGGCCCTAAGCCATCCATCAGAGTACCCTCCCTTTTTCTCACTCTCTCTCTTCCCTTTATCACTCTCTCTTCTTCATCACCCTCTCATCCTTTCATCCATCCATCTCTTTCTTCCATCCATGCACCTATTTCATCCATCCATCTCTTTCTTCCATCCATGCACCTCCTTCATCCATCCATCTCTTTCTTCCATCCATCCACCTCCTTCATCCATCCACCTCCTTCATCCATTCACCTCTTTCATCCATGCATCTCTTTCTTCCATCCATCCACCTCCTTCATCCATCCATCTCTTTCTTCCATCCATGCACCTCCTTCATCCATCCATCTCTTTCTTCCATCCATCCACCTCCTTCATCCATCCACCTCCTTCATCCATTCACCTCTTTCATCCATGCATCTCTTTTTTCCATGCATCACTTCCTCCCTCTATTTACTGCCTCTTCCCATTCATCATCTCCTTTCATTCACCACTCCCTTTCGCAACGAGGACTCAGAATGAGACCACATGTAGCACTGCTATTGTCCTCAACTACTGCCTTGTACTCTTATTAACTATTTACTGCTGTACTAATTGTTCTCTTCACTGGCCAATCAACGTTGATTGTTCAATACATGAATTACAGCCTTCTTCTTTAGATTCAATTTATGTGTGTGTTTGCATGCGTGTCTTTGTGTCTTTGCTTGTATGTCTGTGTGTGTTCCTTCACTCAACAACTTGCATTTTACACTTTCATTACTCACCCATTTCTCACTCCTCCCATCCCACAACCCCTCCCTCCACTCCCTACTCTTCCATCTCACCCACCTCATCTCATATACTCACTTCATTCTGTTTCACCCTCACTCCCCTCCTTTTACTTCTTCCTTCCATCTATCTTTCCATCTACACAACTCACCAAACTAACACTTATTTCTCCAACCACCTCCACAACTTACCAACATCTCACTACACAAACCATTCATTTATTTTATCACTCAACAACCCACCAACCCACCAACCCACCAACCCACTAATCTACCCACCAACCCACCCACCAACCCACTAATCCACCCACCCACCAACCCACTAATCCACCCACCAACCCACTAAACCACCCACCCACAAACCCACTAAACCACCCAACCACCAACTCACTAAACCACCCACCCACCAACCCACTAAACCACCCACCCACCAACCCACTAACCCACCCACCCACCAACCCACTAACCCACCCACCAACCCACTAACCCACCCACCAACCCACTAACCCACCCACCCACCAACCCACTAACCCACCCACCAACCCACTAACCCACCCACCCACCAACCCACTAACCCACCCACCCACCAACCCACTAACCCACCCACCCACCAACCCACTAACCCACCCACCAACCCACTAACCCACCCACCCACCAACCCACTAACCCACCCACCCACCAACCCACTAACCTACCCAACAACCCCCTTCTTTTCACCCACTCTTCAAAGCTCCTCAACCACCCTCTTCCATCTCATCCACCCCCCCAAAAACCCACCATCAACGTCCCAAACTTGGGTGGGTGGCCCCCATCAAAGGCATGAACTTTCAACTTCAACGAATCTTCCTCCTCCCTGTTTAGAGCTTTCACCACTTCCAGACGAAGCTGCAAAGAACCATCTAGACGTGGTATTGTCTGCAGCTTGAAGTGGCTGTGGTGTGGTGTGGTGTGGTGTGGTGTGGTGTAGTGTGGTGTGGTGTGGTGTGGTGTGGTGTGGTGTGGTGTGGTGTGGTGTGGTGTGGTGTGGTGTGGTGTGGTGTGGTGTGGTGTGGTGTGGTGTGGTGTGGTGTGGTGTGGTGTGGTGTGGTGTGGTGTGGTGTAATGTGGTGTTTTGAGGTGTGATAAATGTAGTTTAGCGTGATGGAGTGTGGTATGGTGTAATGTAGTGAGATATGGTGAAGCGTAGTGCGGTTGTTTTGATGAAATATTTTTTTTTTTGTGATAGACTTGGGGTTTGTTGGTTGATGTGGTGTGGTTGTAGTTGGTTGCAATGTGGTTGTAGTTGTTAGTTGTGGCGTAGTTGCTTTGGTGTGGGTGCATATGCTTTGTTTTTTTAGTTTTTTGGTGGCACGTGGCTAATTGTGTGATTCGTTGTGTGTTTGTGGTTGTAGAATTATGATCAACTGCTTACAGCTAAGTGTTTTGGCGTCTGCGGATGTTGTGTGGGGTTGTTACGGTAGCCTTTGTGGTTGTAGTGTTTTGTGGTGACTGATTCTTTGTGCTTGTAATGGGTATTGTACGATAAACGATGTTTTATGAACGCTGTGTGGCTGTGTATTCTTGCAGTTAATGTGCGGTATTGCGGATAGTTTGATTTTTATTTCGAAAAGTTTTATGATGTGTGTGATGATTTTATGAGCTAAATGTTGTGATGGAAGAAAAGGCGTGGTTATGCGATGTTATGTAGAGTTGGTGTTGTGATTGGGTGCTGGTGTTTTGAGGTGTTGTTGGCGTTATGAAATGATGTTAGGGTTGTGAAGTGTTTTTTTTGTCAAGTGAAGTCGATAAAGAATATGTTTATGATAGAATTCTGATTTTTGTGGCTTTGGTGGTGTGAAATGACGTGGGTGTAGTGTTAGCGTGGTCTGATGTGGTTTGTGTTAAGAGTATGGTGTGAGGATGATGTTAGGAAGATGTGAGAAAGGTGTGAAGACAATGTGAGAGTGGTGTGAGGATGGTAGGAGGATGGTGTGAGGATGGCGTGAAGATGGTGGGAGGATGGTGAGAGTTGTGTGAGGATGGTGTGAGGATGGTGGAAGGATGGCGTGAGGATGGTGTGAGGATGGTGTGAGGATGGTGGAAGGATGGTGGGTGGATGGTGGGAGGATGGTGGAAGGATGGTGGAAGGATGGTGGGAGGATGGTGCGAGGATGGTGGGAGGATGGTGGAAGATTGGTGGGAGGATGGTGGGAGGATGGTGAGAGGATGGTGGGAGGATGGTGGGAGGATGGTGGGATGATGGTGATAGGATGGTGGGAGGATGGTGGGAGGATAGTGGGAGGATGGTGGAAGGATGGTGTGAGGATGGTTTAAAGATGGTGTGAAACGTGCAGAGGACGGTTGGACAGAGTGTTTGTGACGTTTCGTAAATTTTTTTGCAACACGTTGCATTTTGCTGGCAAAATTTATGTTTTTTGAATTACGGAATCGTTCGCTAATTTATCTTCTTCATGCCGCGTCAAAGATGCTTTACGTTTTTTTCCTTTCAAAAAGTCTTTTTCACATTTTTTCGAGTTTTGCTTAAATTTCGTTCCAGTTTTTCCAGTTTTTCATACACCAATACTTCAAAATAACTTTATTTTGTTTCATGACTTTTTATTTTATCAACGTTAAAAAATACTGTAGTTTTTTTTATTTTTTCATTTATTTAACTATTTTTTCATCAACTTTTTTTGTTTTTTTTTTCTCATTATTTTCCATTTTTTTAATTTTTTATCATTTTTTCTATTTTTTAAATATATTTTATTCATTTTTATTCTATCCAAACATGGCGCCAATTATTGATAATCCACCTTAGCCATTGATTTATGAAATTCCACTTTTGTCAATGAAATCCTTCATTGGAGGATGAAAAAAACGTTTATTTTGAATTTTAAATGCCAAAATTTATAGCTTTTTAATCGTTTTTTTTTCAAAAAGTTACAAAACTCTTCACTAGAAAACATTTTTTTTTCTTTTTAAAATCCTAATTAAGCAACTTTGCTAAATACGATTTTGAAAATCGTTTAGTTTTTTCTCGCCTAATAAAAATGCCTTTGAAGGAATTCTGGGAGTTTTCTTTGAACTTCAAATTGAGTTTTCAAATTCTAAAAAATCACCAATTTTCGTTTTGGAAAAGATTTTCAAACAATTTCAAAAAAAATATTCGAGTTCAAATGGAGTGATTGCCTTAAATATGCTGAAAAAGTTTTTTTTTTCTTTTATTATTTTTTCTTTTATTTTATTTTTCTTTTATTTTTTTTCTTTTATTTTTTATTTTTTATTTTTATTTTTTTCGAGCCATATTATTTTTTCCACCACAAGTTCTACACCCTTTTTCACACTTTGTTTCAACCTCTTTTTCTCCTCTCTCTATTCATCTTTTCCACTTTACACCTCCCAACCGGAAATGAATGTTTATGTCACACGGACAACTTACACCCCCCTCCTCCATCCAGCAACAAAACAAACTTTGGATAACACAATACAATACAATACAATACAATACAATACACTACGATACAATACAATACAATACAATACAGTACAATACAATACAATGAAAAAAAATACAATACAATACAATACAATACAATACAAAACAATACAATACAATACACTACGATACAATACAATACAATACAATACAGTACAATAAAATACAATGAAAAAAAAATACAATACAATACAATACAATACAATACAATACAATGAGAAAAAATACAATACAATACAATACAATACAATACAATACAATACAATACAATACAATACAATATAATACAATACAATACAATAAAATAAAATAAAATACAATAAAATACAATACAATACAATACAGTACAATACAATACAATACAATACAATACAGTACAATACAATACAATACAATACAATAACATACAATACACTACAATACAATACAAGACAATACAATACAATACAAATACAAATATAATTATAGTGGCATCAACCCCGTAGAGTTTCGAAGCCACTCTTAACTCCATTGATTCTTTTACAGCTTTCACCACCCTGACTCTCCATCAACACTCCCATCACATACGTCCCATCTCTTGCCTTATTTGTTTTCCACTTCTCCTTCCACCTTCCCTTCCATCTTCCCTTCCACCTCCCCCTCCACCTTCCCCTCCACCTTCCCCTCCACCTTTCCCTCCACCTTCCCCTCCACCTTCCCCTCCACCTTCCCCTCCACCTTCCCCTCCACCTTCCCCTCCACCTTCCCCTCCACCTTTCCCTCCACCTTTCCCTCCACCTTCCCCTCCACCTTTCCCTCCACCTTCCCCTCCACCTTCCCTTCCACCTTCCCCTCCACCTTCCCCTCCACCTTTCCCTCCACCTTCCCCTCCACCTTCCCCTCCACCTTCCCCTCCACCTTCCCCTCCACCTTCCCCTCCACCTTCCCCTCCACCTTCCCCTCCACCTTCCCCTCCACCTTCCCCTCCACCTTCCCCTCCACCTTCCCCTCCACCTTCCCCTCCACCTTCCCCTCCACCTTTCCCTCCACCTTCCCCTCCACCTTCCCCTCCACCTTTCCTTCCACTTATTCTGTTTTATAACACTTTCACGCACACGCACTCACGTGCACACGCACACCCTCACGCGTGTGCACATATAAAGATACAAATGACTAAACGCACGTACAAAAACAAATAAATACGCATAGAAAAACGAACACACGAACAAAGAAACACATAAAACATACTTACAGAAAAAACAACACACACACATACACACACACACACACATACACACACACACACACAAATTTACCCTTTTCCGTTTTCTTTATCGTCCAGGGCGTATGATTGGATGGCATAGACGTCGTCGTCAGCATCAACCGCAGTGGTGAGACTCAACCCTTGGTAACCAATAGCAACGTTTTCCTTGACTTGGAGGAAGAGGCGAGATGGGTGGAAGGTGGGATGGTGGTCGTTTATGTCGTTTATTTCCACATACACCTGGAGGTGGATGTAGTGGTGAGATGGTGAGGAGGAGGAGAGGGGAAAAACGAGAAAGGTCTAATGGGTGGAAGGTGGTGAAAGGAAGGAGGAATGAATGAATCGAGTGAGAGAGGTGGAAAGTGAAGATGTACCGTCATGGGGTGGGTGGGATGGTGTTGTGGTGGAGAAGTACTGATGTGGTGGGTGGGAGGGTGTTGTGGTGTAGAAGTACTGATGGGGTGGGTGGGAGGGTGTTGTGGTGGATAAGTACTGATGTGGTGGGTGGGATGGTGTTGTGGTGAAGTACTGATGGGGTGGGTGGGAGGGTGTTGTGGTGGAGAAGTACTGATGTGGTGGGTGGGATGGTGTTGTGGTGGATAAGTACTGATGTGGTGGGTGGGATGGTGTTGTGGTGAAGTACTGATGGGGTGGGTGGGAGGGTGTTGTGGTGGAGATGTACTGATGTGGTGGGTGGGATGGTGTTGTGGTGGAGATGTACTGATGTGGTGGGTGGGAGGGTGTTGTGGTGGAGAAGTACTGATGAGGTGGGTGGGATGGTGTTGTGGTGTAGAAGTACTGATGGGGTGGGTGGGAGGGTGTTGTGGTGTAGAAGTACTGATGTGGTGGGTGGGATGGTGTTGTGGTGGAGATGTACTGATGTGGTGGGTGGGAGGGTGTTGTGGTGGAGAAGTACTGATGAGGTGGGTGGGATGGTGTTGTGGTGGAGAAGTACTGATGAGGTGGGTGGGAGGGTGTTGTGGTGGAGAAGTACTGATGAGGTGGGTGGGAGGGTGTTGTGGTGGAGAAGTACTGATGTGGTGGGTGGGATGGTGTTGTGGTGGAGAAGTACTGATGTGGTGGGTGGGATGGTGTTGTGGTGGAGAAGTACTGATGTGGTGGGTGGGATGGTGTTGTGGTGGAGAAGTACTGATGTGGTGGGAGGGAGGGGGAATGTGAGATGGGAAAAGGAGGAGGAAGGTGATAAAGTGAAGAAAAAAAGAATAATGGTAATTGAAATGATCATTAAGATAGTGCAGGCGGCAGCGGATGAAGGGAAAAAATATCTGCTGTTGCAACTCTTTGAAGAAAAAATAAAATAATGAAAATGGAAAATAAAATAATAAAAATGGAAAAAAAAATAATAAAAATGGAAAAAAAAAAAGAAAAAACTATGATAAGAATGATCATGGTAAAAAAGGAAATGGTGACAATGACGACAAACACGAAACCAGTGACTATGTCAACAATGATGACAACAACAACAAAATGGAACAACAGCGAAATGAAACAACAAAAACAAAACAAAAAAAACGGTGACGACAATAACAACAAAAACAAAACAACAACAAGGATGACGATGACAACAACAAAAACAAAACAACAATAATGAAGATGACGATAAGAATGATGACGACTTTAAGCGAGCGTGCAGAAACGTCATAAGACGCACATGATATTCATATGCAAATGTGGTGACACGTAATGTGGATCCTTCAAAGGAACTCTTTGTGTCAACCGGTTCAACTACTTTCCTCAACCGCCTCCACCACTCCAGTTTTATATTAACCTCCTGCGTTTTAAAAAATACCAATTCTTTTTTTTTAGTTTTTTTTCTTTGTTTTTATTCAACTATTCTCGTTTTTTTTCTTTTTTCTATTTTTATTTTTTTAATTTATTTATTTTCTTTTTATTTTCTTTTTTTTCTATCCTCATTTCTATTTTTTATTTTTTTTACTTTGTTACCATTAATTCATCTTCCCCCCCCCCTTCTGTCCTCTGTCCCCAATGGACCAACCTTGATGAAAGCGAAGTGGGACACAGGTATCAACACCACATCAGCTCTGATCCTGCACACACTGCCTTGGTAGGTGAGGGAGGCGGAGAGGGGGTGGTTGGAAGAAGAGGAAGAAGAGGTATGACTAACGTTGGTGTTGTTGGATGTTATGGATATGAAGCGAGCAAGGATGGAAGATGTGGTTGGAGGAACAGATAAGTTGTTGGAACGCTTAGAGAAAAGACGGCGATGGTGGCGATCGGTGGGATTTGAATCTGGAACTTCAAGTTGACTGCGAACAATGTCTCTATTGTTTCCAAGTTTTTTTATGGATCGTTTTAGTGGCCTCTTAACGGGATATGACGCGGATGGAAGGGAATCAGTGAGAAGGGCGTTTGAGCGTTTCAGATGGAATTCATATTTTTGGGTTTCTAGTAAAGATTTTTCAATATTTTTAAGCGGTTTTTTTAATTTTTTATTTTTCTCAAAAATTTTTCTATTATTATTTTCTTTTTCTTTGGTTTTTATAAATACTGAATCATCCATTTGACTTTTGTCCAAGTTTCCGGAATCTATTTTTGCGTATTTTATCTTCGTCCAAGTACCTGATGGTGGAGGCTTCGAAGCGTTATTACACATTTGTGTAAGTTTCACCTCTAAATGTTGCAATTCCTGCAATAAATGTCGTAGTTGTTGTTGTTGGTTTTGTTGTAGCTGGTTTTGTTGTTGTTGTTGTTTTTGCTGTTGTTGTTGGTTTTGTTGTTGTTGTAGCTGGTTTTGTTGTTGTTGTTGGTTTTGGTGCTGTTGTTGTTGGTTTCGTTTTTGTTGTTGCTGTTGGGGTTTTTGTTGTGGTTGAGGTTGATGTGTGGAGTAATCCAGAGGTTGATATGTGTTGTAGTTTTGAATTTTTGCAAAGTTTTGCGGGGTTTTTGCATTTGAACTACTGATAAGTTTGAGATAAGCTTGCTTTTGTTGACCTTGTCGCTTGTTTTGCTGTTGGTGTTGCTGCTGTCTTTTTTTTGGCTGTTGCTGTTGCTGCTGATGTCGTTGTTGCTGATGTTGTGGTTGCTGATGTTGTTCCTTTGTTGCATGCACTTGTTGTTGTTGCAAGGAAACATACAGTTGATGTTGCAGTTGTTGCTTCAGTCTTTCCATTTGTTGCACCAAGCTAGCAAAAGACAATGTCCAGTTCCTTTGAGCCTTTTTGAGCACATGCGCGCCAAATCTTTGGCTTACATCTTTGAAAAATACATTTTCTAATTTTTCCACAAAGGTTCCTCCTCCTCCACCTTCTCCCGACTCAGCTCTACACCCTGAAAGAATTTGTCGTAATTGGCGTTTGAGAGATGCGATTGCTCTCCGTGCATCATGCTGGAATGCGCTGGTTTCTCCATGAGACACGTGCTTGAGAGGGGTCTGAGGTTGCAGTTGAGGCGCAAAAGATGGAACCTCTTCATTGCTCCCTGTTTTTGTTTTGTCGATTATTAATGGCTGTTTTTGTTGTTTTTGTTGATGCTGTTGTTGTTTTTGTTGTTTTTGTTGTTGGTGTAGTTGTTGGTGTTGTTTTTGTTGTTGGTGTAGTTGTTGGTGTTGTTGGTGTTGTTGGTGTTGTTGTTGCAGAGTGCAGTTTGGAATCTGTTTGGGACAAATGTTTAGAGAAGGTGGGTGAAAGTTTAGATGAGATGGTGACTGGGAGGATGGATGGAGGGATGAGTAGGGAAGAGGACAAAAAGATGGATGGAGGGATCGACGAAAAAATTGACGAGGAGCAGTTCTAGAATGGAATGAAGCAGGCGATGGTGGTGAGAAGGGGGCGGTGAGAAGAGAAGAGCTAGCAATCTTGTGGAGAACTGGCGATCTTTGTGAGAGTTGGGGGTTGTGCGAATGATGGAGGAGGTGGCTGGGAGGACAAATTGCCTCTCGATCGACCCTCCCACGAGTCTTGATGACCCCTGACTTCTCGTCCAGTGTCAGCCAAGATGGAGGGTCGTTGAGGAACTTAAACCTCAACTCCGATTTGATCGATTTACTGTACCTTGGGATAAGAGGTGAGTGCAAGTGGTAGAAGAAGGATGGATGAGTGATGGAAGAGTGATGGAAGAGTGGTGGAAGAATGATGGAGGAGTGGTAGAGGAATGGTGGAGGACTGGTAGGGGGAGTGATGGAGGAATGATGGAAGAGTGATGGAAGAATGATGGAGAAGTGGCGGAAGAGTAGAGAAGTCAATTGTTGCGGCATGATGGATTGCCGCATTGATTGGGGTTAGATGTGAATATTTGAAAACAACTAGATTAAATTCTTCAGAGTAACTTCTCAAACGGAGTAATTTGAGATCAGCTCAAAATATTTTCAGTTTTTCTGAGTTTTTATTTTTTTGAAAAAATAGATTTCGAAAATAAGTAGCCTTTCTGAAGACTCTTTCTTCTCCTTTCCATTATTAAGCTGCCTTTGAAGGCGGGGAGATGACCAAGGCTGCAGAGATTTTTATTTTGGGAGTTTTAAAATGCATACAAAGGAGGCTAATTAATGAAATAGAAATCTTTTTATCGGTTGATTAAATTGCAAAGTTCAACGCTTGAAGAAGGCAGGTGGAAAAATAATTGAAAGATTAGAAAAGATTAAGAAAAATTTTCAACAAAAAATTGGAAAAAAATGAAAATTTAGGAAAAATAACAAAAAAACGAATGAAAGATAGAAAGATGCTGTTTTTGTGTGAGACCTTGATGGGGTGCAGCCCCGTCAAAGACGAGATAGAAAGATACCGAAAAAATAAGATTAAAAAAAATAGAAAAATTACTGAAAAATGAAAATAATTGAAATATTTATTTAAAAAAAAAGAATTATTGAGATATCGATTTTAAAAATGAAAATAATTAAATTATTAATAGAAAAAAATAAGAATAATTATAATATTGATAATAAAAAATAAAAATAATTATAATATTAATAAGAAAAAATAAAAATAATTATAATATTAATAATAAAAAATAAAAATAATTATAATATTAATAATAAAAAATAAAAATAATTATAATATTAATTTGGAAAAAAAACAAAATAAAAAAATGGAAAAAGAGAAAAAAAGTAAAAAAATACTTGTAAAGAAGCTGTCACGTGGAAAGCACACAGGACTCCGAAAGATAATTTTTTTATGGAAAAATTCTTGAATCTTCTGTGAACTTTCAAGTATGACAGACTGGAAAATGAACGATGAAAACTGAAAAACAATTTTGGAGTTTTTTTTCCTTCAAAAACTCCAGCAATTGAAAACCTATTTTTTTTGTTCCATATCTCAAAACCTTTGTTTTTTGTTATTATTTTTGTTTTTGTTTTTCAGTGGCGTTTTTTGTTTTGATTTTTCAACATCAACTTCTTATCGATTTGACTTGCTCGTTTGGAATTTACTTCGTGTTTTTTTTTCAATTTTGCATGAGTGCATTTTTCTTTTCAATTTGTTGACAGCCTTCATTCAAAAATGAATCTTAATTTCCTTCCCATATTTTTAATCAATCATTTTTGCACTAAAGACTTTTTTTTTTTTTTTCCTTCTCCTCTGAAGGCAATCACTCTTCACTCCTTCTTCCAACGCACCTCGTAACTCTTTCCTTCTTTCACTTTTCTTTGACTCATTCACTTTAAAAAAACATTCACACCGTCAACCACCCACCATCAACCCCCCACCATCAACCACACACCACCACCACACCATCGACCACCCACCATCAACCACCCACTACCACCACCCCATCGATCACCCACCACTTTCATCCCGTCAACCATACACAGCCAGCATCAACTCCACTCTACACCATCAACCACACCCCACCATCACACCATCGACTACACACAACCACCACACCATTGATCACACACCACCACCACACCATCGACTACACACCACCACCACACCATCAACCACACACCACCAATACACCATCAACCACTCCCCACCACTACACCATCAACCACTCACCCCCACTACATAGCCACCACTCACCACCACTACATAGCCACCACTCACCACCACTACATAGCCACCACTCACCCCCACTACATAGCCACCACTCACCACCACTACATAGCCACCACTCACCACCACTACATAGCCACCACTCACCACCACTACATAGCCACCACTCACCACCACTAGAAGCCACCACTCACCACCACTACATAGCCACCACTAGAAGCCACCACTCAAAGACAAGCCATTTAATTTTCAATTTTTTTGAAACCGTTTTTTCTATTCTACTTCCATCCCTTTTCAATTTTTTTCTTCTATTTCCTTCCTGTATCAATTTTTTTTCTTCTATTTCCTTCCGTTTTAATTTTTTCTTCAAACTTTTTCCAATCAACATTTCAAATTTCTCTTCACAACTTTTTTCTATTTTTTTTTTTTCTTTCCATCTTACAAACTTATCATCACTTCTTTCATTTTTTTCTCAACCACTTCAACTTTCAGTGCAACTTCTTCCTTTCTTTTTTTTCTATTTTTCTTCTCTTTTTTCTTTCTTCTTTTTTTCCTTTTTCTTCTTTTTCTTTTTTTTTTTTCCTTTTTTCCCTTTCCTTTACCTCCCTTCCAACCATTCCACCCTCTCACCTTTCAGCCACTTTCGCATCGGAAAAAATGTTCGCTACAAAATGTCCGTCATCCACTTCCTCTGTGACGTAATACACGTGTTCCAGCTCTACTTGGTGGGTGGGCCGGAAGAGGAAGAAGAAGGTCGAAAGCGTCATCCAAAAAATAGAGATGTGTTGTTTATTTTTGGAAAAGATTACCAAAGAATTGTATATAATATAAAAGAGCGGTAATGAGGTTGTTATGGATGCGGAGGTTGTGTGGTGAGTGTCTTGGTGTGCGTGTAAGTGGATGAAGAGGAGTACAGGAATGATATGGAAGACCTTCGGAAACAACAATGAGGATGGAGGTTGCAATGGAGGAGATGGGGGAGAAGGTGGGAGAGATGGAAGAGAGGATGGAAGAGAGGATGGAAGAGAGGATGGAAGAGAGGATGGAAGAAAGGATGGAAGAGAGGATGGAAGAGAGGATGGAAGAGAGGATGGAAAGGAAGATGGAAGGAAAGATGGAAGAAATGAGGAAGAAGAAAGAGGTAAGGAAGAGAAGGAGAGAAGTGAAGAAAATTGAAAATGTGTGATAGATGGAAAAAATGAAAAAGATGGCAGAGGTGAAAAAAACAAAAAAGTTGGAAGAAGTGGAGAAGAAGAGGAGGAGAAGGAAATGAATGGAAAGGGTGGAAAAAACGCTGAAGATGAGGAAAAGAACAAGAAAAGAAAAAATGATGAAAGAAAAAATATAAAAAAAGAATGAAAAAATGGTAATAAAAAACAAAAAATAGGGAAATAAAAATAAAAAACTGATAAAAATAAAAAAAAACAAGATAAATTAGTTATTTTTTTTGCTGTTGTGAGGCTGGACGAGAGGGGTTGGTGTTGTGGGCATCTATTGGAACAAGAAGTATGCATATTATCGACCTGTGGTGATGAATGGTCCTGGGAGGTTGTCGTTGTTGTGTGGTTAATCGTTGCAGTGTTGTTGCTAATGTTGTTGTTATGTTGTTGCTAATGTTGTTGTTATGTTGTTGCTAATGTTGCTGTTCTGTTGTTGCTAATGTGGTTGTTATGTTGTTGCTAACGTTTTTGTTATGTTGATGCTAATTTTGTTGTTGTTATTGTTTTCGTTATTGTTGTTAATGTTGCTGTTGTGTTGTTGTCGTTGTTGTTATTGTTTTTCATTTTCTTTCTTGTTGTTATTGTTGTCATTGTCCTTATTGTTGTTTTTGTTAAAATTTATTTTATGTTGTTGTTTCAGTGGTTTTTATGCCGTTAGGGTGTTTTTATTGCTGAAGTTGTGGCGTGTTGTTAACGTTATTGCAGTATTGTTGATGGTGTTGCGTTTTTGTTGTTTACTTTTTTTGGTTTTTTTTTAGGTTTCGGATTTTTTTAACATTGTTACGTCCTTGTTGTTGTTGGAGTGGTGTTGGCGTTGGTGTCGTTGTGATGTTGTTGTTTAGTAATGCTGTTTGTTGGAGTGTTGTTCAACTGTTGTTGCTGATTTCTTATTAATGCTGTTCGTTGAAGTGTTGTTCAACTGCTGTTACAAACACTTTTCAGTTGTGACTGGAGTTTCAGTTTTGTTATTGGCGACCTTTTATCGTTGTTGTTAAGTTGTTGTTGGTGCTTATTAGTTGTTATCGTTGCTGATTTTTTTTC
The DNA here is from genome assembly GCA_947562095.1 of Branchellion lobata. Lineage (NCBI taxonomy): Eukaryota > Metazoa > Annelida > Clitellata > Hirudinida > Piscicolidae > Branchellion > Branchellion lobata. The sequence continues at coordinate 8,891,094 of OX387254.1, read as the reverse complement.
AAACTTTTTTTTTTTCAATTTTTTTTATTTTTGCTGATGCTGGTTCTTCTTTTTTTATTTTTTTATTTTTTTATTTTTTTATTTTTTTATTTTTTTATTTTTTTAGTTTTTTTTAGTTTTTTCTTGTTGTTACTTATGGTTCCCGTTTTTAAAAGAAACAAGTCGTTAAGGTGAAGAACAGGTTCAAAAGTTTCTCTTGCGGTGATTTCTCATCCTTCAGTTTTGCTTCTC
>OX387254.1:8878363-8885863 GCA_947562095.1 Branchellion lobata | reverse complement strand
TTTTCATTATTTTTTTCATTAACATGTTTGTATTTTATTATCAAAAATAATTTTTCAATTTATTTATTTATAATTATTAATAATAGCAACAGTACGTTTCCATTATTGCATAGTTTTTAACTATCAACCCTTTCCAGAAAAATATTTTCCACTAGTTTCATTTTTATATTATTGAAAAAAACTCCTTTTTGCACCAGCATCAGAAAATTCTCAACAGAAATTAGTAAAACTTTGCGGCACATAAAGAAGGAGGGGAATGACACGAGACGCCAGCAGTCCGCAGTTGGACCAGGCGCTGCTGATAAGTTTTTCCAGCATTCCAGCTGTGGGTTTTGAGTGTTTTGTTAGCAGAATGAAAAACATTTGAATGTTTTGTGGTGGTGGTGGTGGTGGTGGTGGTGGTGGTAGGGGTGCTGGTGGGGGTGCTGGTGGTTGTGGGGGGGGGTGCTGGTGGGGATGCTGGTGGTGGTGGTAGTGGTGATGGTGGTTGTGGTGGTGGGGGTGGTGGTGCTGGTGGTGGTGGTAGTGGTGATGGTGGTGGTGTTAATGGTGGTAGTGGTGGTGGTGGTGGTGGTGGTGGTGGTGGTGGTGGTGGTGGTGGTGGTGGTGGTGGTGGTGGTGGTGGTGGTGGTGGTGGTGGTGGGGGTGGTGGTGGTTGTGATGGTGATAGTGGTGGAGGTGGTGGGAATAGACAGGCCAGTGTTGTTAAATAAATAAAGTTGAATAACTGTTGTGAATGAGTAGTAGGTAGTGAGCAATAGGTATAAGGCAGAAGCAAGTAAGCAGTAGCTATCAAGTATCAGGCAGCAGGTAGTAAGTAGAAGGCAGTAGGTGGTAGGTAGAAGGCAGTAGGTGGTAGGTAGAAGGCTGTAGGTAGAAGGTAGAAGGCAGCGGGTAGTTTCCAGAGGCCCATTCGACACTAGGTGGTTTCGGGAGCAATTCAAAGAGGTTCAGAGGGGTAGGAAATTCGCAGTGTGCAACGGGTCGCTGTGTGATTTACGACTTGCGAGGTGGCATGAAGCATGGCTCCATTGATCTGACGCAGCTCATTTTTCAATGAGATATTTTCAAATGCCCCAATTGCCAGCCCCATTTTTATTGACTCAGAAAAAACGTTTTGGTTATTTTTTTGTTTTTTTATAGTTTTTCATGAGTTTTTGTTTAGTTTTTTTTCAATAGTTCATTGTTGTTTCTTTAATATTTTTTCTGTTTTTCTATTCTTGATTTTTTTTTCTCATTTCCATCAACATTCCAATCTTCCTCGCATTTTTTCTTTTTCTACGGCAAAGTCATTACGTCAGTTTTTCTATTTTGAACAATGAGTGATTCTTCAAAAAAAAATTTTTCAAAATGTCAATGTTCAAATTAACCGGACTCAAGTTATTGGCGCACTTCTTAAGACTCAAGCCGCTCGTAAAGAAACCTCTTGGCATTTCGAAGAAAGGTATTTTGTTGAAAAAAAAGATTTTAAAAAAAAAAGAAAAAAAAAACTCTTTAAAAAAATAATTTTGCAAAAAATCTTTTTTTTCAAATGAATGTGAAAAATAGCTTTTGAAAGGTTTTAAAATTGGAAAAATATTTTGGAAAAATGTCAAAAAATCTTTTTGACGTTCTGTTGTTTATGTTTCAATAAAAAATACCAAAATACATGTTTCTAAAAATTGAATTAAAATTTATTTTTATTTTTATTTTTTATCCTTAAAACAATTTTATAAAAATACTCAAAAAAATTTAATACAAAAAAAAATTTTTTTTAATATTTTTGTTGAAAAAATACAATGAACAATTAAATTAATTATGAAATTAACTAATATTTTAATTAGCTTAATTAGCGATTTGTGTGTCTTTGTGATCTCTTCCTTCCCACTCCCCTGTCAACCATTCCAACTCTAATGCCTCTTCATTTTAAGTTCCATGCATTCAAACTGAACTGGAATTTTTACACATTCATCTACGCATCTATCTACGCATCCAGATATTTAACCACACATCCATCCACACATCCAGCCACACATCCAGCCACACATCCAGCCACACATCCAGCCACACATCCAGCCACACATCCAGCCACACATCCAGCCACACATCCAGCCACACATCCAGCCACACATCCAGCCACACATCCAGCCACACATCCAGCCACACATCCAGCCACACATCCATTCACACATCCATTCACACATCCATGCACACATCCATTCACACACCCATCCACACATCCATGCACACACCCATCCACACATCCATGCACACATCCATCCACACATCCATTTACCCTCCTTTTTCCAACCATACTTTCATTCCAATTGATCAAGCCTTATCTTTACAAACCTCCCTTTCTTTCCATATCCATCAGTTCACGCTTGCATGCACTCTTCAATACATTAATGTTTTCAATTTATTTGCTCCACTCTCAATCTATCACTCAACCAGCTAGTCATCCACCCACACATCCATCCATTCTCTTTATCCATCAACCCATTCATCCATCCATCCATCCACACATCCATCAATCCACTCATCCATTTATCCACACATCCATCCATCCATACATCCATCAATCCACACATCCATCTATCCACACATCCATCTATTTATACATCCATCCATCCACACATCCATCAACCCACTCATCCATTTATCCACGTATCCATCCATCCATTCTTCCATTAATCCATCAACCCATTTATTCATCCATCCTTTTATTTAGTCATTTGTTTTTCCAATAGTTTTTTTGTCTATCTATCCATTCATTCATCCATCCATCCATCCATCCATTTATTCCTTCATCCATCAATCTTTCATCCATCCATCCATTCATTCATCCACCTATCTATCCATTAATTTCTTCATCCATCGATCACTCACCAATTCATCCATCTATCCATTCATCCATCCATTCATCCATTCACTTATCCATTTCGTCATCCATCATACCTATATTTACGGCACGACACTGGGTCACGTGTTTATGACTCTCCATTTCCGCTCTGCTCCTTCATTTTCCAACCATCAAACCACTTATCCCTCCATTAATTCTTTTATCCTTCCATCAATCCATCAAACCACTCATCAATCAATCTAACCATCCATTAAATCAGCCATTCATCCATCCACGCCTGATTTGTCCATCTAACAACCAATTCATTCATGCATGGACAATAAATTATTTCAGCCATTCGTCCGTCTATCTGTCTATTTTATGTTTATTTTTATTTTGCCAAATTTTTTTTTATTTTTTTTATTTTTGTTTTTATTTATTGTTTTATGCATTTTTTATTGATCTATCTAATTCTTCTTATTTTTTTTTCATTCATCAATCTGTTTTTCCATGTTCTTTCTGTCTAATCATTTATTATTTTCGTAATTCATTCATTCATTCACACTCCACCTTGCATTCAAAATTCATTCATGAATCCATGAATTCATCCATTCATCTTCAATTTTTCCCATTCATCTACGATTTCATTCTTTTACCCATGAATCCATCGGTCTTCTATTTACTTTTTCAGTTCATCCATTCATCCATCCATTCATCCATCCATCCATCCATTCATCCATCCATTCATCCATCCATTCATCCATCCATTCATCCATCCATTCATCCATCCATTCATCCATCTATTCATCCATCCATTCATCCATCCATTCATCCATCCATGTCTTCCCACTCCTACACCCTATAGAATCCATTAACTAGCTTCTTTCATTCATCCATCACTCATTCAACAATATCTGCCTTCCCTTCATTCGTCAGTTTTTCCATCATTCATCATTTTCTTTTCAACCCCACAATTAATTTTCATATACTTATCTTTCAATTCCTTCATTCCTCCACCTCCACATGTTTCCATTTCTTATTCTTCTTTTTTTTTCTTCATCCAACCATCCTTCTTCTCATCCTTCCACTCTTTCATATTTCATTCCTTCATTCTTCCTCCATCTTTTCATCTCTCGATCTCTCTATCTTTATGTTTTCTATCCTCTTATCTTATTATTTTCAAACTTCTCATCTTTCTGACCTTCCTTCCTTTTACTCTTTTTTTTCTTCCATCACTCCATCAATTCTCTCCATCTCCCCTCCAAATGCTTGTCTTATTATCAGTCTACATTCATCTTCTTTCCGTCCATCTTTTATTCATCCCAAATCTATATTTTATTCACCCTAATTTATTTTCTATTCACTTTTAAACTTTTCGTTTATTTATTCATTGATCTTCCATTAATCCTACTTTTCATTCATTCATTCCTTCACCAATCCATCCATCAATCCATCCATCAATCCATCCATCAATCCATCCATCAATCCATCCATCAATCCATCCATCAATCCATCCATCAATCCATCCATCAATCCATCCATCAATCCATCCATCAATCCATCCATCAATCCATCCATCAATCCATCCATCAATCCATCCATCAATCCATCCATCAATCCATCTATCAATCCATCCAACAATCCATCCATCAATCCATCCATCAATCCATCCATCAATCCATCCATCAATCCATCCATCAATCCATCCATCAATCCATCCATCAATCCATCCATCAATCCATCCATCAATCCATCCATCAATCCATCCATCAATCCATCCATCAATCCATCCATCAATCCATCCATCAATCCATCCAACAACTCCCCCCCCCAAACCAGCCATTCTTTTTCCATTTCAACCATTTTTTTTTCGAATATTTAGTTCAGTTTCATCCATCCTATTCTATCCATCCTATTTTATCCATCCTATTTCATCCATCCTATTTCATCCATCCTATTTCATCCATCCTTTTCATTCATCCCTCTATCACCAGCCCCTCCCCCAAGTCGGTTTAGAAGCCATTTCATCTATCACTCACTCCCTAATTATTTTTTTTTATCCTCCTATTGAAACATCCATCAGCCTTTATAACACCACGCCCCGCCCCACCACACCACACCACACCACACCACATCACACTACACCACACTACACTACATCACACCACACCACACCACACCACACCACACCACACCACACCACACCCCACCACACCACACTACACCACACCACACCACACACCACCACACTACACCACACAACACCACACCACACCACACCACACCACACCACACCACACCACACCACACCACACCCCACCACACTACACCACACCACACTACACCACACCACACCACACCACACCACACTACACCACACCACACTACACCACACCACACTACAACACACTCCACCACACCACACCACATCGCACCACACTACATCACACCACACCACACCACACCACACCACACCACACCACACCACACCACACTATACCACACCACACCACACCACACCACACCACACCACACCACACCACACCACACCACACCATACCACACCACACCACACCACACCACACCACACCACACCACACCACACCACACCACACCACACCACACCACACCACACCACACTACACCACACCACACTACACCACACTACACTACATCACACCACACCACACCACACCACACCACACCACACCACACCACACCACACCACACCACACCACACCACACCACACCACACCACACCACATCACACCACACCACACCACACCACATCGCACCACACTACATCACACCACACCACACCACACCACACCACACCACACCACACCACACCACACCACACCACACCACACCACACCACACCACACCACACCACACCACACACACGCCGAAGCAGAACGTCGCGTGCTAGGAGGCCTATATTGCCTTTTTATGTCAATATTTGATCGTACTGGATGCAACCTATGCATCACTTCGTCCCCCTTCTTCGTCCAACCCTCACTTACTCTTTCAAACATGAACTTTCTCGTTTTGTCATCTTTTTTACTTCCGTTTGCTTCTTATTTATTGTTTTTGGTTTCCACTCAAACATCGGGTTTCCGTTTATTTTTTTATTTTTATTTATTTATTTATTTATTTATTTTGTATAATTGTATATTTGTATAACAAATTTTAATTTATGTATCTTTTCACTCATACATTCATCCACCATCCATTCGTTTATATTATCAAGCCATCCAATTTCTTATTTAACCCCTTTCCTTTCATACCTTCATCGATCCCAAGATCAATGCATCCATTAGCGCCACCTCTAATGACTCGCCACATGCACTGGCACTAAAGCTATTCATCCATGCATCCATGCATCTATCCCTCCATTCATCCATGCATCCATCCATCCATTCATCCATTCATTTATTCATCCATTCATTTCTTTTTTTTAATTCATCCATCCATTCAATCCATTTTCTTCCCATCTTCCTTTCTATCCATACATCTTAACTTTTTTTTATCCTCCCACTCATCTTTTTATCCATTCATACATTCATCCATTTCTACATTCACCCATTCATCTTATACCATCTTATACCCATCCATCCTTTCATCCATCCTTTCATCCATCCACTCATCCATCCACCTATCCATCCATCCACCACCCTTCCTTTTATCCATTTTTCCATCTTTCCATCCTTCCATCCATCCATCCATCCATCCATCAATCAATCCGTTTGCATTTAATCCAATCAACTTTCTTCAATCCCACTACACTTCAGCTCCTTGTGTAGCGCTTATCAAATTTATTATTTATTCCTCTTTTGCTATCCCTGTTCCTAATCCACGATTAGTAGCACCCCTGCTTATTTCCTCACGTTCAAAATTTACTGCTCCAAACCAGCTTTCCAGCTTTCTTACCTGGCAACGCAGTTGTCGCTAGGGGTGGGAGGGTGGAAATGGTGGTGGTGGTGGTGGTGGTGGTGGTGGTGGTGGTGGTGGTGGTGGTGGTGGTGGTGGTGGTGGTGGTGGTGGTGGTGGTGGTGGTGGTGGTGGTGGTGGTGGTGGTGGTGGTGGTGGTGGTGGTGGTGGTGGTGGTGGTGGTGGTGGTGGTGGTGGTGGTGGTGGTGGTGGTGGTGGTGGTGGTGGTGGTGGTGGTGGTGGTGGTGGTGGTGGTGGTGGTGGTGGTGGTGGTGGTGGTGGTGGTGGTGGTGGTGGTTGTGGCGGTGGTGGCAGTGATGGTGGCAATGGTGGTGGTGGTGGTGGCAATGGTGGTGGCGGTGGTGGCAATGGTGGTGGTTGGAGGAGGTGGTGGTGATGAAAAGAAGTGATAAGATGGAACAGTGGATAGAAATGCTTATATTTTTGTTCTTTGTTTTTAGCTGCAGTTATTTTTCACTTTTGAAACCCCATAAACTATTGCTCAAGTGGACTCCTCATTTCACATGTTATTTTTTTATCTTTATTTCAAAAGACTCTACTATGTGATGTTGTTAACACTGTTGTTGACAAAAATATTTTTTCTAATCATTTTTTCATAAAATACTTTTTGTTTTATATGCGTGATATAATTATTTATTCTTTTTTTTATTTTTATTTTTTTATTTTTTTTTTTTTTTTTTTTTTTTTTTCTTCCTTTCTTTATTCCTCCCTCCCTTTATTAGCTCACA
>OX387254.1:8865863-8870863 GCA_947562095.1 Branchellion lobata | reverse complement strand
GATGGATGGATGGATGGATGAGTGTATGTATAAAAGGATGGATGGATGGATGGATGAGTGTATGTATGAAAGGATGGATGGATGGATGGATGAGTGTATGTATGAAAGGATGGATGGATGGATGGATGAGTGTATGTATAAAAGGATGGATGGATGGATGGATGAGTGTATGTATGAAAGGATGGATGGATGGATGGATGAGTGTATGTATGAAAGGAGGGATGGATGGATGGATGAGTGTATGTATAAAAGGATGGATGGATGGATGGATGAGTGTATGTATAAAAGGATGGATGGATGGGTGATTGTATAGAAGGATGGATGGATGGATGGATGAGTGTATGTATAAAAGGATGGATGGATGGGTGATTGTATAGAAGGATGGATGGATGGATGGATGGATAGAGGGGATGGGATAAGTGGTGGGACTGCAGATTTGGAAGGATAAGAAGTCCTTTAATGTTTCAGGGCTCGGAGTCTGCTGCAGAGATTTCAATTATTGATAAATTCAAGGCTTGAGTAATCTTGAAATAAAAATTCCGGTTTTTTCAATTTTTTTTGTTTCATCAGTTTTTTTTGTAGTTTTTTTTCATTTTTTTCATTTTTTGTTGTTGTGTTTTCTATTTAAATAATTTTTTTTCAATAACATTTTTGTTTGTTTTCCTTTTTTTTCCTTTTTTTTATTCAATATTCACAAACAACCAAGGGCAAAAAATTTTTTCAATATTTTTTTAAAAAGGTTCAGTAGGGTAGCACCTTTCAAATCTTTTGATGGTGTTTGAACTTTGCTGTAAATGTTTTGATGACGTTTTCAATCATTTTTTTCAAGTTTTTTTAAACTATTATAATTTGATTAAGTTTTTTTTTATTTACGTTTTTTTTTTTATTTAAAAATTTCTTTTTGAACATTAAAAATATTTCAAAAAAGTTTTTTGAAATTTTCAAATTTTAAAAAAATTCCTTTTTTGAATCAAATTTTTTTCATTTTTATCAAAAGTTTCTCAGACCCAACTGATTATACTGAATCTGGGTACTACAAAAATAATAATTTTATTTATTTTTTTTTATTTATTTTTTTTTTTTTTAATTTTATTTTTTTTTCAATTTTCTTTTTCACTGCGAGTTCTGAGGAATCCCATTTCGTTTATATAGCGTAGCTTTTTTTAATGTTTGGAGAAATTTCATTGCATTCAGATAGATGATTTCAAGAAATGTTAACGGAATAACCTTGACCGACTACCCTCTTTGAGACACTTTCGTACATCCGACCAGTAAAACTCAGCGCTACAACAAATTTATGGTCAGATTAATATTCAATGAAACATAACAAAACAAATCATGAAAAGGTTAAATCTCGTGAAATTGAAACAATTATTTATAAGATTGATTTAAATTAGATTAAATTTTTATTTATTGAAAATAAAAATTGAAAATAAAACAACAAAAGTGACAATAATGAGGTTTTTGACTGTTTGAGAGTGGCTTCGTTGATTCTTGGAGGATGACACGGAATCCTTTTGTTTTATTTCAACGTATTCCATCTTTCAATTTTGATTATGGACTGAAAAACTTTGAAAAAAATAGGCAGATACTTGACGAATCGCTCGTGTACTTCCAACATGAATGAAAGGCGTTAAATCTCCTACAAAACTTGAAAGATTATCTTAAAAACTCAACTAATTAATCTTAATAGATAAAATAATCGATTTTGAAATTTTAAATAATTTATCTTAAAATTAAAATATATAATTTTATAATTTTTTCTCATTTTAATCCAAAACCTTTTATATTCAACTTCAAAAACTGAAAGTTATTAATCTTGGAAACTCGATGCTTGAGAAGAGCCAGAGTGCTGAGAGTTTTGCGTTGAGATGATTCATTTCGATACAATGCATCAATGGTCTTTGAATTCCGCCTATTGAGTTAGGGTGACCTAGAAACTCTTCAGATGTACACGCCTTCATGGCTTCCAATAATATGATGCTGATAACCGTGTAAAACCAAGTTTATAATTCATTGAGAGTTACAAAACAATACAATACAATACAATACAAGAAAAAATACAATACAATACAAAACAATACAATACAAAACAATACAATACAATACAATGAAATACAATACAATACAATACAATGAAATACAATACAATACAATACAATACAATGGCCTCGAAACTCTACGGGGTTAGTGCCACTAGAGGGTTGATATAGGATTAAAAGGGCTGCTGATGTCAATAATAATTAGCTTGGGAAGATTTCGAAACTGTGAAGTTATTTTTATTCTTTATATCATTTATATAATATTTTTTATATTGGAGGTTTTTTGTTAATGTTGATGTTGTTGCTTTTGTTGTTTTTGTTGTTGCTTTTGTTGTTGTTTTTGTTGTTGCTTTTGTTGTTGTTTTTGTTGTTGTTGTTGTTGTTGTTGTTTTTGTTGTTGTTGTTGTTGTAGTTGTTGTTGTGGTTGTTGTGGTTGTTGTAGTTGTTATTGGCGAGTTGAAAATATTGCTGCATATGTTAAACGATAACTTACGAGTGCCTTCGTAAGGTATATAACAGGAAAAATTGTGGAAGATGTTACGAAAAACATAACAAGAAAATACAAAAACAACAAAAAGTAAAACATAAATATACAAAGATATACAAAAGTAACAGTAAATGCGATAATAATATACAAAAAGAAAAATGAAAAAAGGTAAATGACATGAGTGATAAGATGAGAAACACAAAAAAAATAGAGGTGGGAAAAGGATTTGAAAAGAAACTGAAAACAAAACAAAACAATAACAACAAGAAAGATACAACAAGAAAGATACAACAAGAAAGATACAACAAGAAAGATACAACAAGAAAGATACAACAAGAAAGATACAACAAGAAAGATACAACAAGAAAGATACAACAAGAAAGATACAACAAGAAAGATACAACAAGAAAGATACAAGAAAGATACAACAAGAAAGATACAACAAGAAAGATACAACAAGAAAGATACAACAAGAAAGATACAAGAAAGATACAACAAGAAAGATACAACAAGAAAGATACAACAAGAAAGATACAACAAGAAAGATACAACAAGAAAGATACAACAAAAAAGATACAATATAAACAAACAAAATGTATTTTTTTAAAGATTTAAACAACAAGAGTGAAATAAAAGTTGAGAACGAACTAACGCAATGAAGTGTTGAAAAAGCTATAAAAAAGATTATTTAAAAAATTATGAAAATTAATAAATAAATTGAAAAAAAAGAAAAATATATTAAAAAAAACAGAAAATTAAAAACAAAAATTAATTTAAAAAAACAGAAAATTAAAAAAAAATAAAAAACAAAAATAAAAAACAAAATAAGAAACAAAGACACAACAAAAACAAAAACAGGCATAAAAAACACCTCATAAAGAAGGCCGGAAGTTGCTGAAGGGAGATAGATAGCGTTATTTAGGGTCGTCTGCTTGGTGAAGAACAATCATGTGCTGCTAAACTGGGGTCAAAGTTCGCGTCTGGAAAGTTTTATTGGTTCACAGGTCAAAAAGAGATCAAGGAAAGGTCAATATTTAGGTCAGGAAGTCTATATATAGGTCTAAAGGTCATGAAATAGGTCAAAAGCTTTCGGGAATAATCTATAGGAGGTTGAGTAGCACTAATGCACGTGGTGCTGTGTGCATTGTGATTCAGTGGAAAATTAGGATGGTTTTGTTTGGTGTGGTGTGGTGTTGTGTGGTGTGGTGTGGTGTGGTGTGGTGTGGTGTGGTGTGGTGTGGTGTGGTGTGGTGTGGTGTGGTGTGGTGTGGTGTGGTGTGGTGTGGTGTGGTGTGGTGTGGTGTTGTGTGGTGTGGTGTGGTGTGGTGTGGTGTGGTGTTGTGTGGTGTGGTGTGGTGTGGTGTGGTGTGGTGTGGTGTGGTGTTGTGTGGTGTGGTGTGGTGTGGTGTGGTGTGGTGTGGTGTGGTGTGGTGTGGTGTGGTGTGGTGTGGTGTGGTGTTGTGTGGTGTGGTGTTGTGTGGTGTGGTGTGGTGTGGTGTGGTGTTGTGTGGTGTTGTGTGGTGTGGTGTGGTGTGGTGTGGTGTGGTGTTGTGTGGTGTGGTGTGGTGTGGTGTTGTGTGGTGTGGTGTGGTGTGGTGTGGTGTGGTGTGGTGTGGTGTGGTGTGGTGTGTTGTGGTGTGGTGTGGTGTGGTGTGGTATGGTGCTGTGTGGTGTGGTGTGGTGTGGTGTGGTGTGGTGTGGTGTGGTGTGGTGTGGTGTTGTGTGGTGTGGTGTGGTGTGACCGTGTGGTGTGGTGTGGTGTTGTGTGGTCGGTGTGGTGTAGCGTGGTTGCTATAGAAGGCTTGTGCAAAATAGCTGGTGTAAAATAGTTGGTGTGGAATGGTTGGTGTGGAGTGGTTGGTGTGGAGTGGTTGGTGTGGAGTGGTTGGTGTGGAGTGGTTGGTGTGGAGTGGTTGGTGTGGAGTGGTTGGTGTGAAGTGGTTGGTGTGGAGTGGTTGGTGTAGAGTGGTTGGTGTGAAGCGGTTGGTGTGGAGTGGTTGGTGTGAAGTGGTTGGTGTGGAGTGGTTGGTGTGGAGTGGTTGGTGTGGAGTGGTTGGTGTGGAGTGGTTGGTGTGGAGTGGTTGGTGTGGAGTGGTTGGGTATGGATGGTATTCTGGTGTGGTATCTTCCGAGTGAATAATTTTTATATTTGATTAAAAATTCAATCATTCGTTTTACACGTTAAAAAGCTCATTTTTGAATAATTTTTTTTTTACCAAAAAGATTTTTCAAATTCACACGCTAGGTGGCGATGAAAAAAAAACAAATTGAACGCCATAAAAACTGCTAATAATTCTAACGTCTGACTTGTTAGAAATTAAGGTAGTTCTTTTTTTTTTCTTTGTTTTCTTTTTCTTTGTTTTTTTTCTTTTTTTTTCTTCTACTGCAACGTCAAAAATCTTTTCCTCCTCTCATCCTTTCGTCATAGTTGTACTTCTCTAGCTACAACTCACATGCTGAACCGTACGAGA
>OX387254.1:8825863-8855863 GCA_947562095.1 Branchellion lobata | reverse complement strand
CACACTCAGACACACACGCGGACACACACACAAAGAGATTGGAGCAACAAAGAAGGATCTAGCTGACTCATCGTCCTATTCATTATTATTATTCTTTTTTCTTCGTTTTTTTTATTATTTTTTAAATATATTTTTTGGGTTACGTTTTATTTTTATTTTTTCAAATATTATTTCTTCTTCAGATTTTCAATAATACAACATTCTTTTGTTACAGTTTTTTTTTTGTTATTTTTGTTTCCAATCTAACTAGATCTTTGTTTTTTATCTTTTTGTCAATTCTCACAAATTTTTTTTCCTTTTTTTCTTCAACCATTTCAGTGATCATAGTTTTTTTTTCTCAACCATTCCAGTAAAAAAATATTTTTTTAATTTTTTTCCTAATGGACATCTTATAAGCATCTTTACAATCACTTCATTGCTCCAAGCCAAACTCCTCGATCTTATTTCCTTCTACCCTTTCCTTCTCCTCCTTTCTTTTTTCTCACCACTTTTTCCTTCTTTCCATCTTTCTCCCCATTACATTGATTCATTTATCTTTCAATTCATTCTTATTTCTTACATTTTTTTGTATTAAACTGTTTTTATGACGTTTATATTTTTATTTTCTGCGTATACTTTTTTGTTCACATCAGTGGAATGAATCCGATGCTATTGAAATGAAAAAATGCACTTTTAATAATTGAACGCTATAGAATGTTCACTTTTCAATAACGTCACAGCTCGATTATTTTCGTTTTTTTGTTTTTTTTAATTATTTTTAATTGCAAAAACCTTTAAAAAAGCTAAAATAAAAATGAAAAAAACATCATTTTTATTTTTCAAATAGTTTTCAAATAGAATCTCCTTCAATGTAAACTTCAAAATAAGTCAACAAAAAATTAATTCTGAATATAACGATCAACTACAAAAGATTTTTTCATCAAAAAAAAGATTTTTCAATATAGTTTTTAAAATAACAAAAAAAACAAAAATGTCAGGAAATATAAACAAAAGTGTTCTAGAATTTAAAAAAATAATAACGATACTTTTAATTTGAATAAAAATTAGACAAAATTTAAAAAAAACGACAAAATTATGACAATGACTGAGAAAGACAGCAAGGAATGATTTGTCAACTTCAAAGAAGCAATAACTTCATACTCACGTCTGCTTATCACTTCATTACTTTCCATCAGAAATAATTCTCGTTTCGTTTAAATTAAAATAATTAAGGTTATATTAGTTCAAAAAATCAAATAAATACCACCACATCCTCAGTAGGTTAGTAAGCGATAATGAAAAATTGTGTTATTTATCTTTGTAAAACGTCACACCGTTAGAGCATTTTCAAATGAGTCAAGCTCATCTGATCTAATCAAATCATTTATATAGCGTTGATTGCACACTGTTCAAGAGGGCTCTGCTGAGAACTGTTGAAACAAGGAAGTTTTTTCAAAACATCAAAAATTCGTTGCCAAATACGTCAGTGTTATGAATACAATTTCGTAATTGAATACGCCATCACCGCGTCTGCACTACACGACATTGTAAGTGGTAAGGCAGATCTACTTTGTGAATGAAACGTCCTAGTGTATTCCATTATCCGGCTTGTCGGTGGTGCAGCGTGTAACCTACTTTCATATTTTTATGAGCTCGATTGTTTAAAATCAATTTCAAAATCTAGTTCTTGTTCGATCGTTTGATTTTTATTTTGTTTTTATTTATTTTTTGTCGCTATGTAATTTAACTAATTATTTTAGACTCACATCATAACCCAAACACGCATACAAACACACACACACACACACACACACACACACACACACACACACACACACACACACACACACACACACACACACACACACACACACACACACACACACACACACACACACACACACACACACACACACACACACACACACACACACACACACACACACACACACACACAAACACACACACACACACACAAAATACACACACACACACCCACACAAACACACACACACAGACACACACAAAAACAGACACACACACACACAAACACACATACCGGCAGCTGATGACACAAATATAGACTCATCCAGTATTTAAAATCACGTACACACGTGCACAAATCAGGAGAAAAAACACAGAGGATATTCCAGGAGTGTTGAGACAATGAGCGTCTTTGTTATTTTCACAATGCTTCTGTGTTGACATGTGTGTCGGTGATTACACTTGTACGTGTGTGTCTGTGTGCGTTTGTGTGTGTGTGTGTGTGTGTGTGTGTGTGTGTGTGTGTGTGTGTGTGTGTGTGTGTGTGTGTATGTGTGTGTGTGTGTGTGTGTGTGTGTGTGTGTGTGTGTGTGTGTGTGTGTGTGTGTGTGTGTGTGTGTGTGTGTGTGTGTGTGTGTGTGTGTGTGTGTGTGTGTGTGTGTGTGTGTGTGTGTGTGTGTGTGTGTGTGTGTGTGTTTTTGTAACTTTGTATTCAAGTACGTCTTTGCTTGCGTGCGTGTGCGTGCATCGAGTAAGCGTGCGTGCTTTCAAATGTCAAAAATATGCACCAACATAAATACATGTGTGTTTTGTGTGTTTCATCAGTACAAAAAGGTTCCCACCCTTATTATTTACGCGCCTAAACCACCACGTCTGCCCAGTAGAGCCTGTGCTCAAAGGCTACGGAAACGATGATTATTTGGCGCTGTTTTTTTAATAATGAATAACTAGAGCAAGTAGTAAGTAGGTCAAAATGACCTACTTAGTCATTTCGCGGAGAATGAAGCATTAATCATCACTTGTTTTGACGCGGATTTCCATTGAAAATGGCGCTTAAATGCCTCAGCAGACGTTAGCTTTCCTCCTTCAAGAGGCCTCAGATTAATTCGGCTTGAAGCTGAATTGCAAGGCAACATTTTATATTGAAATATTTTTAATTTTTTATATTTTAATTTTAATTGCGTTTTATTCGACAGTCATGACCAATGTTCAATGAATGGCGACTTATAATATAGAATTTTATTCAAAATGAACATTTTAAATGAATGTTCGCAAGGTCCATTTTGAGAGTTGAATAAAATGTCAAAATACGCCTCTGTTGCGGTGCCTTCCTCGTCCTTCATTCAATTATTTGTCCATTCATGACGTCATGACGTCATGACGTCCCTCCCCCTCTATTAATCTCCTCCTTTCGCCCATTCACCTCCCCTGCTCGTTGTCCCGCCCCCCCATTTCTTACTTTCACCACTCATCAGTTCATTATTTTACTTTTTTCTCCACCACGTCTCATTCATCTTCCTCCATCTCTCCAATTCCCAACCCCCGTAGCAAACACCCCTGTTATGAGATAACGTGGATTGATTATCATTGAGGCTTCAACTGAAGCTCTACCAACCCCTCTCACACTTCTTCCTTTCACTATTTTTTTTCACTCTCTTCTTTCACTCTTTTATTTTCATTCTTCTTCGAGTTCTGTCTTCTCTTCACTCAGGTCGGAATGAGGTTTATTCAACCCTTTCTCTTCCCTCCCTCCTCGCCTTTTGTTTTCTCATATTTTTTCTTCTCATTATTTTTTCAAACCCTCACTCCACCTACAATTTCCTTTTTCCACCATTCACACCATTCTCTTCCAACCCTACCTTACTCATTCCACCTTCTTAACCCCTATTCTTCAACCCACCACTCCCATAAACTCACCATTCCTTCCATCTCCACAAACACTTATACAAGCACCCATACAAACACCCATACAAACACCAATACAACCACCCATACAAACACCCACACAAACACCCACACAAACACCCATACAAACACCAATACAACCACCCATACAAACACCCATACAAACACCCATACAAACACCCATACAAACACCCATGCGAACACCCATACAAACACCAATACAACCACCCATACAAACACCCATACAAACACCCATGCGAACACCCATACAAACACCCATACAAACACCCATACAAACACCCATACAACCACCCATACAAACACCCATGCAAACACCCATACAAACACCAATACAAACACCCATACAAACACCCATACAAACACCCATGCGAACACCCATACAAACACCAATACAACCACCCATACAAACACCCATACAAACACCAATACAACCACCCATACAACCACCCATACAAACACCCATACAAACACCCATACAAACACCCATACAAACACCCATACAAACACTAACCCATGACTCCCCCACCCCTCATCATCACTCCAGACTCAATTCCGGGTATGCACCGGCGTTTGTGAGGTTCTAGGAAAAACCTTTTGAGAATTGTCAAGCGGTGTCTACCACCCATCAGAAGTCGTCTTGTTCCTTTGTTACTCCTCTTGTTGTTGTTGTTGTTGTTATTGTTTTTATTGCTCTTTCATTGTTTTTTTTATTATTGTTCTCTTATTGTTTTTTTTATTATTGTTCTTTTATTGTTGTTTTTATTATTGTTCTTTTTTTGTTGTTTTTATTGTTGTTCTTTTATTGTTGTTTTTATTATTGTTCTTTTATTGTTCTTTTATTGTTGTTTTTATTGTTGTTGTTAATGTTGTTGTCATTCATTGTTACTGTTATTTATTTTTATTTTTATTTTATTATTATTATTTCTCATGTTTTTTCCGTTGTCGCTTCTAACATCCCTCATATTGAGCTCATGTGTTATTTTAATTTTTGGTTCTAGTGTAACTTTTATTTTTATCCTTGTTATTGCAATTATTATTATTTTTATTATTATTATTATTTTTATTGTTATTATTGTTATTATTATTTTGTTTTAAAGATTGTTGGATTTTGTTGTTGTTTTAACGATTATTATTGTTATAGTTGTTTTGGAGATTGTTCAAATTTTTGGTTGTAAAGATTGTTGTATTTTGTTGTTGTTGTTGTTTTTCTTGTAAAGATTGTTGTTATTATTGTTGTTTTTATTACTTCTATTGTTACTCTTGTATTATTCTTACGTCGTTAAACTGTTGTCGTGTTGTTACTGACTCGTTGATTTTAATTTGTCGTTGTTGGCGTTGTTATTTAACTGTTATGTTATTGTTATTGGCGTCGTTATTTTGTTATTTTTTTGTTATTGGCGTTGTTATTTCGTTTTTATTCTTGTCATTATTGCTTCAAATGTTTCCATTCATTTTTTTCATTTTTTGGTGTTGATGATAGTTCAGTTTTTATTTTTATTATTATTGTTTTCTGTTGCCGTTTTTGTTTTTTGGTGTTGGTGGTGTTGTTGTCGTTGTCGTTGTCGTTGTTGTTGTTGTTGTTGTTGTTGTTGTTGTTGTTGTTGTTGTTGTTGTTGTTGTTGTTGTTGTTGTTGTTGTTGTTGTCGTTGTTGTTGTTGTTGTTGTTGTTGTTGTTTATGTCTAGTTGAGGAATGCTCTTGAAAAGATGCAGACAGAGAAGTAGTACCAACTACGGTGGCATCACGTGACTTGAAAGGCACTCGAGATTCGTGAAAGCACAAACAAAAATTCCTTAGTTCATAGGAATGCTCTAGATCAGAAATGCAAATTAATAACGTTATGGACATTAACCCCGAAAAGGCATTCTTAAAAATTTACTAGTTATTTAATATGACCAAAAAACTTTAAAGCTTTTTTTTATAATTATTTTTAAGGCTTATTTTTCAAATTAATTTTTTATTTTATCAAAAAAATAGTTTATATTGTTTTTATTTTTTGAATAATTTTTTGAATTAACAGTTGCACTAATATTTTTTTATTAATTTAATTTCGATTTAATTTTTTTTTCATCTTTTGAAGGCACATTCAGTTTTTCTCGTCTGTTGTTTTGCACATCGAATCATGCCCAGTACGAATGAGTGTGGACCAAATGATTCACTATTATTAAAAAATTCTTTTTTTTTCTTTTTTTTAAATAAGATTCATTTTAATTTTTATTGAAACTTTTATTATTTTTTGAAGCTGCATTTTATAGTGATCACACCATATTTGGAGTCTGTTTATTACTGAAAAAAAATTTTGAATTTTGACATCTATCTTTCGTTCCAATGTTTTCAAACATTTTATTAACAAAGTTATGTTTTAAAAACATAAAAAAAACAAAAAGAAAAGACAAAAACAATAAGTGAAACAACAAAAATGGAACAACAACAAAAACAACAACAACAACAGGTCGAACAACAACAACAACAAGTTGAACAACAAAAGCCTTGAAAGCAGCACACGAAAGCAATAAAAAACACAAAAATATAAAAACTGACAAAGACAAATTCAAAAAACTAAACAAAAAAAACACAACACTTTGAAGGAAACAGCATAAAGACAACAACAACAACAACAACAACAACAACAACAACAACAACAACAACAACAACAACAATATAGAAACAACAACAACGTAGCGAAAACAACAACAACAACAACGTAGCGACAACAACAACAACAACAACGTAGCGACAACAACAACAACAGCATTGAGGAAAGTCTCGAAGTAGTGTTCAAAATTCGGTCCACTTACTCATCCCTGCCAGTCGCTGGTGTTGTTGTTTGTGTTGTGTTGTTGTTCGTATCGTTGTTTGTTTTGTTTTGTATGTCATGTTGTTTATATTATGTTGTTAGTTGTGTTGCATTGTTGTTTGAGTTTTGTTTTATTGTTTTGTTTATTCAATATTGTTTTTGAATTGTTTTTTGCGTTTCTTTAATAACTCCAATGTTTTTTGTTGTATTTATCTTTTGTATATTTATGTATTTCAGTCGTCCTTTTGTTATTTTTCAATTTTTGTTTTTGTTTGCGTACGTCACTTTCTTTTACGCGCTTATTTTTATTTTGTTTTTCACACATCATCCACGTTTTCATGCTGCAAGTGTGTTATGGCCTTCCAGACACTTTACTTTTTTGAGCTTCAGATCCTGATTTTGATAACAACAAGAGGTACAAACACTTGTTTGTGAGTGTTTCAAATCATTTGTTTTTTTTATCTTCTCATTTCCATTTATATTTTTGAGTTTTTATAACCATTATCATCATCATCCTCATCATCATCGTCGTCGTCGTCATCATCATCATCATCATCATCATCATCATCATCATCATCATCATCATCATCATCATCATCACCATCATCATCATCATCATCACCATCATCATCACCACCACCACCACCACCACTACCACCACCACCACCACCATCACCACCACCACCATCATCATCACCATCACCACCACCACTATCATCACCACCACCACCGCCATGCCATCTATACGAACTCAATGACCCCTACAATCATTGACATGACGTCTGCTACCAGAAACGTCGAATTGGCGGAAATGTGACAAAGTGGAAAACACCTGATGATGATATCAACCTTTTTGATACTTTCATGGTTGTTATTATTATGGTTACCGTTATTATTATGATTATTTTCATTATTATTATTGGTATTTTGTTTTTATTATTGTTGTTTTTGTTTTTATTATTATTGTTGTTGTTGTTTGTATCATTCTAACTTTATTTGATTATTTATTTGATTTATTAATTATTTATTTTGTCTTAATATAGCGCGAAGTTTTCAACGATCGCTAAATCAATTAGAAGGGTGTTATGTTTCATATTTCGCAGTCTTTATTACCTTAAACAAAAATTCTTCTTTTTTTGCACCCAAACACGCACAAATACAGTCCCGCAGCGCAATGAACTTCTTTTTTATTTATTTTTTAATAATTCAAAATAGTTCATTTTCACGACTTTTCTATTCCATACCAGACTGTTCTTTCCAATAATTTTTTTTCTCTTATTTTTCCACCACCCCTCCCCATAATCTCCATCACCCTCACATTCTTGCAATCTCTCTCCTTCTCTTCTTCTTCTTCTCCTTCTTCTTCTCTTTTTTTCACCTTGTTCTTCTTTTTCTTCTCTTTCTTCTTTCTCTTCTTCACCCTCTAGCCTTCTCCTCTCTCTTTTTCTCTCTCTCCTCGTCGCATCTCTCCACTCCCTCTATGTTTTTCTCTCTCTTCCTACTGAACCATGGCTCTCTAATCTATGGCTTACTTTGCGTTGGCCCTATCATCATCAACCTCATCATCCCTCCCTCATCCTCTTCTTCCTCTTCACTATTTGGTCGTCTTGCTTGTTGTTGTTTTCGTCTAGAATTATAATGAGGTCAAATAACATCGAGATGAATAGTTCTGAGTCCTCGGTGATGTCTTAGAAAGTATGAGTGTGATGATGATGGGAATGATAAGGGACGATGATGATGATGATGATGATGATGATGATGATGGTGATGATGTTGATGATGATGATGATGATGATGATGATGATGATGATGATGATGATGATGATGATGATGATGATGATGATGATGATGATGATGATGATGATGATGATTATGATGATGATGGTGATGATGTTGATGATGATGATGATGATGATGATGATGGTGATGACAACCTCAAAAGTATAGACAAGAAAATGAAGAAAAATTCATATCAAGAAAAACTGTTGAAGTTTTGCACTCGCTTCGAATGAGGTTGGTCCTAGTGGGAAAAAAACGAAACAAAATTGTTTTCGCACTTCAAATCTTCGACTTCTCTTTGTACGCCTTGGTACACACGATTGGTGATGTGTATGTGTGCTGTTGTGTCTATGTGGTGTGTAAGAATGTGTGTTGAGGTGTGGTGAACATTTTTCAGTACTTGTTGTCTTTCCGAATCGACGAAAGTACACATACCTGCTTTTGAGTTTGGTAAACAAAATTAGCGTTTCAAGGAAAACCAAGGATCATCATCATCATCACCAGCGATATCGTCATCATCGCCATCGTCATCTCAAATATCAGGCCACCGGACACTGGGCTAGAAATTATCTAATGTAATAAGCATGCGCCATACAAATTCATACTTGTCCCAGTTCCGTTGAGTTTTGCATATGAACGTGAATATTATATGAAAAGCTTTGCTGAAATAGTAGCAATCGAGTATAGCTTTATATTCAAGTATGGTAAATCATACTGATATACTAATGTTCAGAATAAGCATACTTATGTGTATATACACACGGTGAGAGCATATTGAAATATGAAGAGTTTTGGTATATCGTATATATGTACATACAATGAAAGCAAGATTTCCTTTAAAAGTAAGGCGGGTTGTTCGCAGTGAGATATATTTAAAGAGACCGCGGTACATTGTGGCTTGTGTTCGAACAGTGTCTAGATGTTTCTGTATCGAAGTTCTTCAAAGTTAATTGAAATCAAAAAGTCATTTTGCTAAAATAGTTATCGACTTTAATAAGCGACATTTTTAAGTGCTTAAATTATTAAAAGTGTTATTTTTGCAAGATTTGGATCATTTCAAATTGAAAAGAAAAGTAAGCTTATTTCTAAAATATGATTGTATTTATTTCACCTCTGTAGCGTTATTGATAATTTATCCTGTGGTAGTTCGACTTAATTTACTTTTCGTATTTCATGTCATCCATCATTACTAAATCAAAAATGATGAATCTTGTGAGTAAGTGATGAAATTCAACTAAATTTTGGTAAGTATTGTGGAGTCAGTCATACTTTGATTCAACTCAGTGAGGTGACCTGATATTGAAATCTACATACATATAGAACCATAACACTGTTGACCTAGATAGTTCTAGTGCTATGCGTACATTAATAATAACAGCATCTTCATCAGCTAATTCCGCTAAAATCTGCTGCTATGGTGTTTCAAGTATAGTCTGTTATATTTCATTCCGAAAATTTTCTCTGCTGAGATTAGTTGACTATGAGTAATCAATTTAAGAGGACGTGAAATTTGGTGTTCCGGTGTATGAATCATTGTTTGTTCAAGTGCTCCATGAAATCCAATCAGTTCCTTAATTGGACTCGTGATGAATGACTTTGGTAATTTGTTCATCGCTCTTAATCTATTCTAACAATTTAGCTAGAGTTGCCATGCCTATATTTTACTTTTCAGAATTGGAAATAATTTCATACGTTAAAAATTAACTCATCACGTGAAAGATAATCTGGAATAAGTTGATGATCTTTAAACCTTACTCTAGAAATTTATGGGTGCTGTGTATTTTTAAATTTTTTTAGGTACTGACATGAATGTATGTATAACTGACACATATGTTCATATAATAAGTTTATATGCACTGTATATTTACGAATTAACTGCTAGACATTTGAAAATGTATGATTGCTACAGCTTTAAAAGTGTGTAAAGAGGTAGGGATGATGTATATGAGGTGGCATTGTTTCATAAATATTTCTGAGAAAGACTAGTCATATATGCATACACTCAACCATCACAGGCGTTTAAAACTAAGCTTCCTCTTACTACAAGAAAACTAACCTCAATAATTTCAAAACACCCCATGAATAATGATGTGTTTTCTCTCAAACATTGACTACTAACGAAAAACCGTCTCAAACAGGAATAGTTAAACACTAAAAAGAGATTAAAATGTCAGAATTTGAATATTGAGTTTTCACTCCACACAATTGGCAACTTGATCATTGGGTAATTTCACTGACCACATAAATTCGCCAACGTTAGTTCACTAATTTACAAATCCACTGTCTGCAGGTAGTAGTTTGCAAGGATTGTTATGACACCCAATGCACCATGTTAGTCACCGACTCCTACAGTGACATTCTGCGAATGTTTAATCAGGCACCCGAAGGAACTGACCACCTCCTTGAAGTCTACAACTCTCTCCTCAACCCCACACCTAAGCTTCACTCTCCCTCTCTGAGGGACGAGAATCTTTTCCAACACTATTCTCAACAACAACACTCAACCCAACTGCCTTTTCTTTCTCAACAACCACCAGCTTTTTTTCCGCCCCCACAACAACACCAACAACAACAGTATCTTCTGCAGCAGCCTTTTCAAATGCAACAACATCAGCAACAACAAACTCAGCAAAGCAACAACAATGTTAACAACAACAAAGCAACAACCAAGAGAACCTCTCCCACCTCAAATGAAGTCAAAGACATTTTTTCCATGGCCGATATGTTCCAGGTCAGTATCATCATCATCACTACTAGAATTGACCTCATTCTCATTCATCTCATGATCACAATCAACACTCTTCCATCCTTCTTCCTTCTCTTCTCATCACTTCCCTTCCCACTCCTCCTTATCCTTTTCCTCTTCGTCATCATCATCATTAAAACATCATTTCAATCATCATCGTCATCATCATCGTCGTCATCATCATCATCATCATCGTCATCATCATCATTATCATCATCATCATCATCATCATCATCATCATCATCATCATCATCAACATCATCATCATCTTCATCATCATCAATATCATCATCATCCTACATCATTCCATACCACAGTCCCTGCCCATAGTTATTTTTACAACCATTCTAGATTTTTATTCAATGCAACTTCACCACCATCAATAACCCTTTCTTCTGCTCCATAAATCAATCCAACTATTTCTTTTCCATTCTACTATCCCAACTAAATACGCATTATCCACACTACAAATCATCCCTCCCCCTTCTCATGCTAACCATCCAGCACTCTACTCTTTATCTTTTATTCAACAGCTTTTTCCTTGCCAGGTGCTTTCTCCTCTTTCATCCTTTCAATCCTTTCTTCATCTTCCTTTTTCTTTCTTTTTTTCATCTTTCTCTTCTTCCTTCTTTTCATTTTCTTCTTCATCTTCCTATTCTTCTTCTTCGTCTTCCTTTTTTCCACCTTCATATATGTAATATTTTTTTATCTCCATCAACATCGTCACGGTTTTTTTTCTCAGATCATAATTTATCCATTAATAATAAAAATAATAATCTTTATTACTGTTATCGTTTCCATCATCATCATCATCATCATCATCATCATCATCATCATCCTCCTCATCATCATCATCATCATCATCATCACCATCATCATCACCATCATCATCATCATCATCACCATCATCACCATCTTCATCATCATCTTGTTCTATCTCCATTCCCATTTCAGCTCCACCACCAATACTCTCACGTATAATTGATTTTATTTGGCCTGTGACCAATCATCACATTGATGTTTTATTTTGGATCCATATGAATGCTGCTGCAGCTGCTGATGATGATGAGGGGGTAAGGGTAATAACAGATGACAATAAGATTTAGTAAAGAACAAAGGACTCAACCAATAACAATAGAAATTAACAAAGGACAATATAAATCAACAGGTTACAAAAGAAATTGAAGAAAAACAATAGAAAGTAACCAAAACAATAGAAGTTAACAAAAGGACTAGAAATTAACAAAACGCAATATAAGTTAACAAAGAACTAAAAGTTAACAAAGAAATGGAAGTTAACAAAGAACTAGAAGTTAACAAAGAACTAGAAGTTAACAAAGGAATAGAAATTAACAAAGAACTAGAGAAATAGACAGTACAAAGACAATAGGAATTAACAGAGGATGGAAGAAATTGAGAACTAACAAAGGAATTAGGATTTAACATTAGAAATTAACAGCATAAATCAACAAGAGAACAGTTCACATAATTGGATAAAAATTGAAATATTCACCTCAATTAAAAAAAAATTAATACAAAAATAAAAGAAATTGTAATTTGAATGGCTTCACGACGTTGGTTGTTGTCTCATATCATTAAAACTTTTTCAAACAACCACTGCAAATGCGTAGGCCGCTCGTTTCCAACCACTGGCATATGGCATCAAGCATAGCAGTCCTCGAACTGTCTGGAGCCATTTCAATTTCTGACTCCACCACTTCCACCATTCTTCCACCCAGTTAACCATCCAACCACCCATCTGCATCAACCCACTGCATCTTTTTAACCAGCTCTTCGACCCAAACCTTCAACTTCGACTCATACCATCAATCTCACACCACCACAACCAGCAATCCACCACACCAGGCAGCCAAATGCACACTTTGATCTACCTACCCATCTCAGTCTTTCGCCCATTAATCACAAACTTCATGCCACAAGCTCACGCTGATCCACCCACATTCACCCATCACAACCTTCCACCCACCCAACCATCCACCCACCCAACCTTCCACCCACCCAACCATCCACCCACCCAACCTTCCACCCACCCAACCATCCACCCACCCAACCATCCACCCGCAGGTGACAGAGGCATGCGGTGGTGGCAATGGTTACTCTTTCAGCAGTCCCAAGCTGCACTCCAAGAACGGAGGGTTGGGTCGCAAGAAGATCAACTACTTTCTCAAGTTTGGCGAGTACGGCACAGGGCCTGGTCAGTTCACTGAGCCGAGTGGCGTCTGTTCCAACGAGACGGGCGAGTTCTTGGTGGCCGACACCAACAACCACCGCATCCAGATCTTCAACCACGAGGGAGAGTTCCTCCGGCAGATCGGAGACGGCCAGAAGACCGACGGACCCCTGGTCTACCCCAACAGGGTGGCTGTGTGTCCCAAGACTGGCAACATCATCGTCACTGAAAGACCTCCCTCCAAGCAGGTTCAAGCCTCTACTAGTTAACTCCTAGTGGTCTCTATTACAAATAAATTTTCTTACCGAAAATTATGAATCACGCTTTCAATTTTGAAATAAATTTATTGTATTTTATCGCCATTTGAGTTAAAAAAATTTTTATTTAATATATAAAGTTTCGATGGTTTTGAAGTAGTGGTGGTTTTGAAGCTAGGACATGAGTGGTTTAATGGAAATCACGTACCGTGCATGATATTAATGACGCCACAATTTGTAGATAAGATAAAGTTGCCTTTGTCTTGTGAGAACCATTCGTTTAATAACCGAACCTACGACTTCATTTTTTCAATCTTTTACGCCATTTGTTGTATTAATACGCCAGCAGTGGGCCTGAACCCACACCAGACATACCAACACCTCCCCCTAAACCACCCCCCCCCCCCCCCCCCCCGCCACCATCACTCAACTTCTCTCAATAAATACACCATCTAACCTTATTTACCTACCAACCAAAATACCAAATTATTCGACAAACCAACCTTTCAACAACAAACCACCACTCCATCAACAAAACAACTCCACAGTCAACCTCCCAAAAATCCAACAAAAAACAACCCCCAACAATAAAATACAATACAATACAATAAGAATACAAACATTATAATGACATTAACCTCCGAAGAGTTTTTGAGCCAACCATTCAACCCAACTCACCAGGTTCAAGTCTTCACGTCGGACGGAGCCTTTGTGCGTCGTTTCGGTTCGAACATCATCATGCACCCCAGGGGACTGGCTGTGGACCAGGAGGGCAGGATCATTGTGCTGGAGAGCAAGGTGATGAGGACTCTGATCTACGACGAGTTCGGAACCCTTGAACACAACTTTGAGTGTCCCGACATCAACTTCGCCAACTCTGTGGCGGTCAACAATCACCAAGAAATCTTCATCACTGATAACCGATCTCATTGTGTTAAGGTTGTCGTCTGTGCTTTGTGCTGTGTCTGTGTGTGCGTCTGTGTCGTGTGCGTGGGTGTGTTCTCTTTATCGTGGTTTTATGTGTTGGGTTTGTGTGTGGTCGTGGTTTTATGTGTTGTGTGTGTGTGTGTGTGTGTGTGTGTGTGTGTGTGTGTGTGTGTGTGTGTGTGTGTGTGTGTGTGTGTGTGTGTGTGTGTGTGTGTGTGTGTGTGTGTGTGTGTGTGTGTGTGTGTGTGTGTGTGTGTGTGTGTGTGTGTGTGTGTGTATCTCGGCATTGTGGGCTTGTGTGTATGTGTGTTCTTTTCTTGTGTGTGGTTATTTCATATTGTCACAACAGCATCGGCGTTTCATCGCAGCCTGCTGGGGCACACCCTTACACCCTACCAACCATCACCACAGGTGTTTGACTATGTGGGCAACCTGTTAAGGCAGATAGGTGGTGACGGCATCACCAACTTCCCCATCGGGGTGAACATCGGACCCAGTGGTGAGGTGCTGGTGGCCGACAACCACAACAACTTCAACGTCACCATCTTCGACCGGGAAGGCAACCTCATCTCGGCGGTCGAGAGCAAGGTCAAGCACGCACAGTGCTTCGACGTCACGCTGACGTCAGACGGCTCAGTGGTGGTCGCCAGCAAGGACTACCGCCTCTACGTGTATCGCTTCCCGCTTGAGTTGTTCAGTAGGAGTGGCGCCATGAGTCGCATCAGTCGATCGACCGTGTCGTCGCCTCATATCGCCTCCAACGGCATCTTCACCAACGCCAACGGACAGGGTGCACTCAACAACGTTCTCATGAATCCTCTCAATGCACCCCTCAATGGACCTCTCAATGCACCCCTAAATGGACCTCTTAATGGACCTTTGAATGTCCCTCTCAATGGTGCTCTCAACAGCCTGAATCTTTCTTCCTTCACACCGAGTGAGGAGTCAAAGCGATTGGTTGAGGCGTACAATCTTCTCGCCTCCAACCTCACCCAACCTTCTATCACCCCCTTCCCCACCATCAATGGCACCGTCCAACCCTCCTCCAAGCCCCCCTCCAACAAACGTGTCTCTCCCACATGTACAGAAGTGAAGGACATCTTTTCCATGGCTGATATGTTCCAGGTCGGTTTTATTTTTGCGTTTCAAGGTGCGTTAGTTTTTACTACTATTTTTCTTTCGACGCACGCGCACGCACACACACACACACACACACACACACACACACAAACACACACACACGCACACACACACACACACACACACACACAAACACACACACACACACACACACACACACACACACACACACACACACACACAAACACACACACACACACACAAACAGGTGACGGAGGAGTGTGGCGGCATGAGGAACATCCACACACCCAAGTCTTCCACCTCCAGCAATGGGGGCATAAGACGCAAGAAGATCAACTACTTCCTCAAGTTTGGCGAGTACGGCACAGGGCCTGGTCAGTTCACTGAGCCGAGTGGCGTCTGTTCCAACGAGGCGGGCGAGTTCTTGGTGGCCGACACCAACAACCACCGCATCCAGATCTTCAACCACGAGGGAGAGTTTCTCAGGCAGATCGGAGACGAAGGCGAGAAGACAACTGAGCACTCCAAAGACTCCGGCAAACACGAGTCGTTCAAGGGAGACAAGGAGGAACGGGTCCGGGCTGACAGCATCAAGCACAAGGGACCCCTGGTCTACCCCAACAGGGTGGCTGTGTGCCCCAAGACTGGCAACATCATCGTCACTGAAAGACCTCCCTCCAAGCAGGTTCAAACATTAAGTCTGCCATCTCACGTTTAAAAAATAAATATGTCATTTAAAATTTCGATTTCATTATCACTACACACCATCCTTACCAAAACCCCCTGTTACCGACACCCGCACTACATCATCCACATCTCACGCCAAAACCAACCTCCACACCAGGTACAAGTGTTCACAGCAGATGGCAAGTTTGTGAGGCGCTTTGGTTCTAACGTGATCATGCACCCTCGAGGACTCACCGTGGACAAGGAGGGAAAGATTATTGTGCTGGAGAGCAAGGTAACAAATCTTGAATCCAACCTTCACTTTTGTTTTCCGCCAACAATAAGAAAACTAAAACAATTTGTTCCTACTCCCTTCGTTTGCTACCCCTTTGTGTGATTTGTTGTTTGTTGTTTTTTTTTGTTTTTTGTTGTTTTTTGTTTGTTGTCTCACTCAAGACCCATTAAAGGCGTGCCATCCGCTCACCTAGGTGCCTTATAAATAGCATCTTCACCGATAAACAACAGCTTCAACCGCAATTGATCAAGCTCACCGTTCATTTCATTAATTCGACCCTCAGAGGCAACCTAGTTTGCGAACTGTGCGCTACAAAAAATCACATTCATTCGTTCGTTTCGTCGGTTGGAATCCACACTCGAGTCACTGATGAAATATTGAAATAATTCTTTCCGACCTTCCAAGTTTCCACTTTGCATTAAAAGCACCAATTCCACCCCGGCGGTCTTAATCCCGAAGAGTTGGGCCATTCTATCAAAATAGATACTTAGCTTTGTATCTATTTGGTTTCATTTTTGTACGAGTAACTCATTTTTATTTTTCTTCAAATTAATTTTATTTTTCTATCCCTAAAAGGTGATGAGGACGCTGATTCATGACGAGTTCGGAACCCTCGAGAACAGCTTCGACTGCCCTGAGGTGAACTTCGCCAACAGCATTGCCGTCAACGACTTCAAAGAAATCTTCATCACTGACAATCGCTGTCACTGTGTCAAGGTTGGTGGGTGGGTGGGTTGTGTGTTGACGGGTTGTTGGTTAGTGGGTTGTTGGGAAGGTTGTTGGTTGGTGGGTTGTTATTTGTTGGTGAGTGCGTTAGTGGGTGGGTTAGTGTGTGGGTTGTTGGTAGGTGAGTGAGGAGGGTTGATAGGGGGTCGAAGACGGGCGCATGGAAGCTTGAGCGTCATGGTTGGGTTTGTGAGTTAGTGAATGGATAAACAGGTCGTTTAAAATGTTGAGGTGAAATGATGCGATGTTGGGGTGAGATGATGCGATGTTGAGGTGAGATGATGCGATGTTGAGGTGAGATGGTGCGATGTTGAAGTTAGTGTTTCATTTAAGTATTTCATGGTGAGGCAAAGTTGTTAGCGCTTTGCTACTTTCATCAAACTCCTGGCACCGTTGTTACGATGACCCCTCCATGCACACAGGTGTTTGATTACAACGGCAATCGCCTGCGAGAGATTGGAGGCGAGGGCATCACCAACTTCCCCATCGGGGTGAACATCGGACCCAGTGGTGAGGTGCTGGTGGCCGACAACCACAACAACTTCAACGTCACCATCTTCGACCGGGAAGGCAACCTCATCTCGGCGGTCGAGAGCAAGGTCAAGCACGCGCAGTGCTTCGACGTCACGCTGACGTCAGACGGCTCAGTGGTGGTCGCCAGCAAGGACTACCGCCTCTACGTGTACCGCTTCCCGCTTGAGTTGTTCAGCAGGAGTGGCAGAGCCAGCAGAATCAGTCGATCGACCTCGTCATCACCACCCCTCAGTTGCTTCACTTCCACCGTGCCTTCCCTCTTCCACTCTTCTCTGCTGCCTCCCATAGGAAGCGGCAAAGATCTTGACCAGAACGGGGTGGCGAGAGGCTTCGTGGGCTGTGGCAGGAGGAAGGTATCGGACACAGAAGCGCCAGAGTACCAACAGTTCCCAGGCCTGATGCCCAACGGCAGCCAACAAAACGGTTTTCACAGGGCCATCCAGAAGCCCGCCAGGATGATCACCAACAGCTCCATGAGTGGTGATCTTTCGAGGACTGATGGAAACAATGATTCGTCCAACTCTTCACCCTTTGGAAACCTCCCCTCTCACCCCCTCAACCCCCTCCCTCACGTGCCTCCTTCCAGCGTGGACCTCAATACCATGGGCCTTCTCAACCTCGATAGCTATTTCTATAACAACTGTAACAACGGCGGTAACCTTTCATGCAACAACAACAACAACAATAATAACAACAACAATAATAATAACAATAACAGACCACAAACGGCTCCTCAGTCGCAACCACCTGACAACTCATTCATGTTCCCGCAACAGTCCCTTATCGACAATATAATCTCAACCAACAACAACAACAACATCTACAGCCAATTCCCCAACAACAACAACAGCTACAACAACAACAACAGCTACAACAACAACAACAACAGCAACATCAACAGCTACAACAACAACAACGGCAACAACAACTACAACAACCTTCTTCAGAACCAAGCTCAATCTAACGAAATCCAACACTTCCTCCATCAAGCTTCTCTCTTCAACGACCCTCTCTTCCCACACCACCACAGCCACCAAACCTCCACCACCGACCTCCCCTTCCACCACCCATCTTACTTGTACAAGGGTCTTGCGGAATAATAAAGGGCTTTTTTTTTGTTTTTCCATGGTACTATCTTTTAAACGTTTTTTTCTATCACCAAAAATATTGTTTGTTGTCAACTATGTATGTTATCCGATACATCTATTTAGATACACGTGTTGATTTCAAGATTAGACTCAGCTATATTTTTAAGAGCAATTTTTTTATGTTTAAAAATCAAAATTTTCTAAGCATATCAAAAATTACAAGCGGTTTTTATGTTTTTTTTTTTCAATAATTTTTTTCGGTGTTTTTAATTTTGTTTTTTGAGGCAAAGTATGCTTTTGTTTTTTGATAATCTGTCCAAAACGGCCACAACAGTGAAAGAACTTCACGTAACAATCTAAATACAACCACCACCTAACCATCCACGCAACCATCCACGCAACCATCCACGCAACCATCCACGCAAACATTCATGCAACCATCCACGCAAGCATCCATGCAACCATCCATGCAACCATCCACGCAACCATCCACGCAACCATCCACGCAACCATCCACGCAACCATCCACGCAGCCATTCATGCAACCATTCATGCAACCATCCACGCAAGCATCCATGCAACCATCCACGCAACCATCCACGCAAGCATCCATGCAACCATCCACGCAAGCATCCATGCAACCATCCATGCAACCATCCACGCAAGCATCCATGCAACCATCCACGCAAGCATCCATGCAACCATCCATGCAACCATCCACGCAAGCATCCATGCAACCATCCATGCAACCATTCACGCAAGCCTTCGTGCGACCACCCTCTCAGCCGTCGGAATCATTTTCAATTACGCCCTCATAACCCCACCATCCTACTCTCTTTTCCCCCTCCCCCTCCCAACCCCCCCCTCCTCCCACCCCTCCCTCTACCACCTCCACTGACTAGTTAGTATTATTGTTTCGACTGCTTCGTGACTTTGTTGCTTCAAATATCATTATCAGCACGTTCAACATCATCTTCCTCCTCTTCCTCTTCACTACCATCATTATCGCCATCATCATCATCTTCCTCCTCTTCCTCTTCACTACCATCATTATCGCCATCATCATCATCTTCCTCTTCCTCCTTCTCATCAAACTGCGTTCGTTCTTCTGAGTGCCTCAGCCATTTGACACGATCATCAAAATATTAACGTTATATATTCATTCGATTATTATTATTATTATTATTATTATTATATTTTTGTTTTTTTTAATTATCACTGTCATTCGTATTTTTGGTCGTCATAATACTTCTAGTTAAGTTTATTGTTTTCTTTGTTGTTTGTTAATGTTTTATTCCCATACCATGTTTGTATTGTTCTCATCACTTTTGTAACCATTTCAATTGTTTTTTCTACTAAGTTGTTAGTATTTATTTTTTTCCTATTGTATCTTTTAGTTTTTGACTCTATGGTATACTTCGCATTGTATCGCGTTTTATCGTGTTTTTGTATTTTGTTTGTTTGTTTGTTGTGTTTCATCATGTTTTATTTGATTTTTGTGTCTTTATCAAATTGCATGTTACATGTTATAGGTTGCTAAGCTCCGTGTTACCGTGAGGTGTCACAAGTTATTATACTGAAGTTAAATGTTGCACTACGTGTTATTCCTTGCGAGCTGTTACCACGACAACATATGCAACACTAACCACCTTGTTTGATTCCTCCAAGTAACACCGTCTTTATGTCCTAGTTCCCCAGTAACTAACATATTTATTTTATAATTTGTCTGCCATATTATTTTGTTTCATAATTTATTTTATAACGCCTCACTTAAGCTTTGCTGATGCCATTCATGCATCCATTCATGCACTCATTCATGCATTCAGTCATGCATCCATTCACTCATCCTTACATCCATTCATGCATCCATTCATGAATTCATTCATGCATCCATCCATGCATCAATTCACTCATCCATTCTTGCATTCATTCATTCATTCAGTAATCCTTGCATTTACTCATGCATTCATTCACTCATCCGTGCATCCATTCATGCATCTTTTACTCATCCGCTCATCAATCCTTTGTCTCATCCCTCATTCACACGTGTTTTTTCTTACACTTCACGTTCGTTTGTTCATTCTTTTGTTCGTCGTTCATTCGTTTTTGTTCGTCGTTCATTCGTTTTTGTTCTTCATTAAGCAACTTTCCTTTGCTTTCTCTATGTTTTTATATGTTTTTTGTTTCTTGTTTGTGTTTTTCTTTGTTCTATGTTAGTTTTTCGTTCATGTTTCTTGTTCTTTGTTCATTTTTTTTGTTCTATTATGCTTAAAAGTTAATTTATTTGGTATTAAAATGACAATCTTCATTGTTATTTCCAGGGATTGTCGTTTTCACCACCCCAACCCTATTCACCCTTGTATTATTAACCATTAATACTTTATTTTTTTTATTATTTTGAGTTATTAGGTTTCTCCATTTTAAATAATTCATTTCAAAATGTTTTTTTTCGTCTCCCCTTTTTTATTATTCCTTACAACGTCAATATTACAAATTCCTTCATTCTTTCAATTTTTAAACTTAGATCGTCATTATTATTATTTATATCATTATTATTATTTTTATTATTATTTTTATTTTTATCATTATTATTTCTATGAATATATTCAAAATATATATTATTATTTTTCAAGTTATTTGTTGTCGTTATGTTCCATCTGGTTCTTCTTTATTCAAACTTTCAGCACCTCCCAGTCAACCACACACCATTTCCTCTCACCCTCCTTTCTCTCTTTCCTTCCTCTCTTTTTCACCATTTCCTCATCTCCCTCCTTCCTCCCTTTCCACCCACTCCCCCTCCCTTTCCACCCACTCCCCCTCCCTACCTCATTGTTGTTCTACAATCATCCACCAGCGCATTTACGTTCGTTATTTCTATTTTTTATTATTTTTGTTATTCAATTATTTTTTTGTTATTATTATTTGTATTATTTGTTGTATTAATCTTAAGGTGTTTTATTGTTTTTTGTTTGTGTTATTTTCTTGTTATTTCGATTTTTAAGTCTTATTCGCACCTTCTCTCTTTCCTTGCTGTCGGTTCCGCATTCATCAGTTATAACTATTTTCAAACCAATTATTTTATTATTATTTTATTATATTATTATATTTTATTATTATTTTATTATTTTGCTATTTCATAATTATTTCATTATTATTATTATTATTATTATTATTATTATTATTATTATTATTTTCTTCTTTTTAATTCCTATTCTTAAGTTATTTTTTTTATTCCACAAAATTATCCTCGTTGTATGTTGGTTGGGCTTAAAAATTGTGCCTACTTTCCGATGTTGCGCTATACAAAGATAATGTTGCTCTCTAGTCCTCTTGGCAATGTGGTAGTTTTTGCTGTAAGAATCTTTTCTAGAAGCAAAGAAAAAACAATGCGGTTTCTTTAAAAACTTTTCTATGTATGAACTTAATAATTTTCAGTTCATTGTGACTACCACCTTCAATTATCGCTCGTGTATTCCTCTCATACTCAGAATTCATCTATTTTGTGTCTTAAGATTTCATCTTCAATATATTTCCCATAAATTAATTAATAAAGTTGATTTTATTATTATTATTTTTTATTTTATTATTATTATTATTATTATTTTATTTTTATTATTTTATTATTATTATTTTATTTTTATTATTATTATTTTATTATTATTATTATTATATCATCATAATCATCATCATTTTGTGATACAAACAAAATATTCTCCCAGAGTTCACCTCAGCCAATTTCAATCTTGCGCCTTCGTATTCGACTAGTATTACAGCGTCCTTCAATTACTTTCTTTTCAATTTTTATTTTCTAATAACAAATGATATAATTGTACCTTATAATAAGTATATCCATCAAAATTTATTATATATTAAAATGTATTCATTCATTAAAAGATTTCCATTATTTTTTATTTATTACAAAAACAACTCCGTGAGGTTTTTTCTCTTACTATTACTCACAAAATGCAACCGAGATGACATTTCCTAATACATTTCAGCTACTCACTAACGTTAGTTGTGTCGACCATCGTGGTGTCAGTGATTGTTATCTTCTTCTTCTTGTGTTTCCAGCCTACGATATTAACCTCAAGCTCACCTCAGCTCGCCACCGCACTGAGATCCTTTCCAGGAGTATTACCCTCACCAATAATCGCCACCATAAACAACGAATAATTTTTATTTTTTTATTTTTTTTATTATTTTTTTTATCAAAAGATTGTTGCATTTCAAAGCTTTTCAGGAACTTTATTATTTTATTGTTATTTTCCAAAAACATCAGGCATCTATTTCGGGTATATGTTTGTGTGTGTGTGTGTGTGTGTGTGTGTGTGTGTGTGTGTGTGTGTGTGTGTGTGTGTGTGTGTGTGTGTGTGTGTGTGTGTGTGTGTGTGTGTGTGTGTGTGTGTGTGTATAGTTTTTATTAAGTATGTTCGGTTGTTTGTCATTGGCTTAAATTGTCCCATGTTTTAATGAACGTCATAAAAATAATAAAAAAATCGAAAAAAAAATCAACGGAATTTGTTTTGCTGACGTTTTGTATCATTTCACATTATTTATTGTCTTCTTTGTTGCTCTTTGTAATGTGCGCTGATCCTTTGACCATTCAGTTTTTTCTTCGAAAGTTCTCGGAAGCTTTTCCAAATGAATCAGAATGAATCAGTCCAAATAGATATTATAATTTCAAGCCTATATCGATTTCATCTTTAAAATATCCTTCTTTGGTACTACACCAATCATAATGCGAAACCAGTCGCCGTTATATCAAAGATTATTGGCAAAATTGAATTATAATAAAAAAAATTAAAGAAAAAAATTAAACCAAATACTAACTTGTTTAAATTCTAATAAGATTAATCAACAATAAAGTTCAAAAGTAAATATAATGTTGAAATGTAAACTTATTGTTTAAAAGTAAACTTAATGTTTAAAAGTAAACTTAATGTTTAAAAGTAAACTTAAGGTTCAAAAGTAAACTTAAGGTTCAAAATTGAACTTAATGTTGAAAAGTAAACCTTCTGATCACAACCCGCGTTGTTGCCGTCAATACCTCATTTTCTGACATTTATCAGGCGTTAAAGATGGAAGTGTATTAATTTATTTTTTAAAATTTTTATCATTTCAACTCTATTCTTTAATTTTATTATTTTTTTTATATTTTTTCATCTTTTTCAATACGTTTTTTTCGTTTTTTTTTTCTCCGATAGCCAATACCAGCGAAATAGTGGCCTCTTTAATGCGTCGAAGTCTGGTTTGTTGGTCTTGTATTTTGAAAATTCTTTTCTTTTTCACCAAAAATTATCTAACCGCACATCCTACCGGGGTAATGGCCGTTATTCGATTGTTTTTATTACGTCATAGTTATGTTGTATCACGTGCGCTATAATACTGTAATACTATAATACTGTGAGCTATAATAAAACACAATACAATAAAATACAATACAATGCAAATACAGATATTATTATAGTGGCAATAACCCCGTAGAGTTTCTAGCTACAAAGCCGTTCGTAGTATTGTATCCGTCTATCTTTTATATCTATTAAATATTATTATTATATATTTTATTATATAGGATGCTTTATTAATAACAATTCACGTTATTGGCTAGTTTGACTATATATTATTTATGGTGTTCGTGGAAAGAATGCGTTTTAGAGGCTTATCTTGTTTTATACCTGATTTGGTGGTTTCGATTGGTTAACTTATTCTCTGTTACGTCACAGTACATAATATGATCACTCGTGTTGTAAGGTATCTGTAACTTCCCTTTAACGTCCGTCTGGTTGGCAAGAATGTTCTAGAAGGAGAGTTGCACGGCTGTACAGATGCTCTTGTTCTTTTTTAATGTTTCATTTTTAAATTTACATGATCACGAAAAATTAATATATTTTGGAATCGAATCCTTCTCGATTTTATTTTCAAGTGTTTTCGATCGGTTCAATTTTGTATGTTTTTTCCACTTTTTGAAGGTTTTTAAATCGATTTCCGTCTAAATGTTTAACTTTTTGAAGGAGTTATCGTTCAAATGTTCAATCGCTATTTGTTAACACCGACAGAATGGTCAAATCATTAACCGGAAACATCTAGACCATCTTCATCTTCTTGATTCTTCGATTCTTCATCATCGTCGCTACCTTATTTGCTTGTCCGCCTTTCATGTCTGTGTAAGTTCACTTTTAAGCGTTGTTGTCCGCCTCATTTGTCGCCTGTCAACCTAGAAATTTTAATAAATTTTTTATTTGGAATATTTTTGCTTTATTTAAATTATAATTTGAGGTATTTAAAAATAAATTCATTTAATACTCAACAATATGTCTATTCTCTTATCGCAATTTGATCATTCACATTGCTTTAGTCTGTATTCGTCATTCAATTGTCATTCACCAATAATAATATATTAATAATATTATAACCACTCACTAGTAGTAATTGAAAAGCTGCGATCTATTAATAGACTATCGTAATCTATTTATAGTGCCATGGACTAATTATAGCCCTTGTTTCAAGCAACGTTGACTTCGTCAGAACACCTCTTCCCACCTACCTTCTCCAATTCAAAATAAACTTGTTGGTTTTGTTCGAATGCTCTTTTCCTCTTTAAACTAATGATTCGCTTACATATAACTCACTAATTAAAACGTAATGACGTCACTCAAGGGTTATAAGTGGTTTGATGATTAATTTACTTTTAATTTTTATTAAAATGATTTAATAAAATTAATAATAAAATAATAAATTCGCTTGGTCTTGTCAATGAAAAGCTCGTTTGCTCCTCCACTACCTCAGCCATCACTTCGCTTGTCGTGTGAGACCAACGCCACCATCCGTGAGAACCGCTTTTTGTAAAGGATCATTGAAACCACCACTACCACGAAGACTTACCACTTCTAAACATCGTTGTCAAGGTCACCACCATCATGCAACCATGAACACCATGCATCATCAACACCGCACCTTCAAATCACCAACACCATCACCACAAACACCACGAGAAGCTACACCCTCGCCTCTGCAATCTATCTTTTCAAGGGTACGGCTCAGTGTCACTGGCTTGTTGTAACGTTTGCCTCTTAAAACTGTTGGTTGTTGTTATTTAATCAGATAACAAGGCTTCTCACGGTTTCTGTAACGCCAGTAAACACTTTCTGGAGTTCATGTAACGTTTGTTGGGTGTCACCTTGCTCATTCGAATACTTTCTGTCGCACGCTTCCGACACTGAGGTCTCTTATATCAAGTACGCTATTTATTTCGTTTTATAATAAAAGTTGAAAGATCTTTTTTGAATGAATGGATGACCAGATGTTAAATTCGTTTTCAGAAGCACAGTTCGCCAACTGCTTCAGAGGCGCTTAGGATCAATCAAGGATGAAGCTGGAAAATTTATTGGTAAAGATTAGTTTTTAGCAGTTTACGAAAATTCCAAAACGAGGTTGACTGGCGGAGTTTGTGTGGGAGGGAGTTCCACGGGTTAAGTGCAGTATTTGAAAAGGCGATGAACGAAGAGGTTTGAAGAAATTGGCTGATGCAACAAGGAGCCGGGTTGAGAAGATCTAAGTGATTCACGTGGGTGTCGAACAAAGACATCATGTTAATAAGCTGGTTAACCAGTACCAGTGGTAAGGATACTTACTACGAGCTACGTTTATTTGAAACTTGTGCAAGCAATCAAGGCAGGCGCGAGAAGAACCGGAGTAGCTGGCCTGAAAAAAAATTTTGGCGGCATGATTTTAAAAAGATTGCAGCTTAGAAAAAGCATATGCTAGAGGAACAAAATTAGAAAGTTGCCATAGTTGGATCTTGAGATGACTAATGGAACTGTGAGTGACAGCAGGAGGTAGTGGCAAAAGCTTACGTACCTGTTTTATGGCCTGTGTGGAAGTTTGACGTTTGGATGGGATGACTGATTGAGATTGAAGTCGAGAAAGATGCCTAGAAGTGTGATTTTGAAGAGATCGTGAGAGTGCTATCCAGAGTAATAACACTAGGAAGGTTGGCTTTGGACAGCAAGGCAGGAATGGCGTTTTAAATTAATTAATACAACTATAAAATGTTCGATGATTTTGAAGATGTGTTTAGTGTATAAAAAAGCCAATAAAAATTTTATTAAAGAAGCTTATTCGGATTTAAATTTGTTTGAAACTTTAAACTTTAAAACGTTGATGGTTACGATACCACAGGCACCTATGAATTACATCACAAAGACCGTGTATATTCGTACGGGGCCACAACCGATTTACTTTTGATTCGGACCTGAATTGCTTTTATTCCAAACCAAAAAGCAACTTGGCTCCAAATAACAAAAAAACAAAAAAAAATTTAATTCTCAAAAAAAACAGTTTTGACATCATCGCCATTATATGATCTTCTACATACGATCCATAAGTTTATTTTAAATGTAAACCAGAATAAAACTCAGAAAATTCTTTTCAAGTTGAGCAACTATGGCATGAATTGGATTCAATATAAGGGGCCTCATCATTCAAACCACGCCGAGTTATTGCACCACTTTAATCTTCGTATTTGTCTTGTATTTCTTTGCTCTTTATTGTATTGTATTTTATTGTATTTTATTGTATTTTAGTGTATTTTAGTGTACTGTATTTTATTTTATTCCGTGTATTTTATATTTTTTCGTGTATTTTATATTTTTTCGTGTATTTTATTTCATTGTTTTTCGTGTATTTTATTTCATTGTTTTTCGTGTATTTTATTTCATTGTTTTTCGTGTATTTCATTGTATTTATTTTGTGTATTTCATTGTGTTTATTTCGTGTATATCTTTGTATTTTGTGTATATCTTTGTATTTCGTGTATATCTTTGTAGTTCGTGTATATCTTTGTATTTCGTGTATATCTTTGTATTTCGTGTATATCTTTGTATTTCGTGTATATCTTTGTATTTCGTGTATATCTTTGTATTTCGTGTATATCTTTGTATTTCGTGTATATCTTTGTATTTCGTGTATATCTTTGTATTTCGTGTATCTTTGTATTTCGTGTATATCTTTGTATTTCGTGTATATCTTTGTATTTCGTGTATATCTTTGTATTTCGTGTATATCTTTGTATTTCGTGTATATCTTTGTATTTCGTGTATATCTTTGTATTTCGTGTATATCTTTGTATTTCGTGTATATCTTTGTATTTCGTGTATATCTTTGTATTTCGTGTATATCTTTGTATTTCGTGTATATCTTTGTATTTCGTGTATTTTGTTTTGTTGCATAGCCGTGTATTGCTTTGCAATAATCCGGGACTCTTTGACGCCAGGAGTTGCAAAAGATACTTATGCAAATGGTTGATCTTAGTCGCTTGTTATGATAGCTACCTTATTC
Organism: Branchellion lobata; assembly: GCA_947562095.1. Classification (NCBI taxonomy): domain Eukaryota; kingdom Metazoa; phylum Annelida; class Clitellata; order Hirudinida; family Piscicolidae; genus Branchellion; species Branchellion lobata. Next base: position 8,827,752 of record OX387254.1, on the reverse strand, counting down.
GTTACGTAATGGTGAACATTCTGGGTTAGGGACGATGATGATGATGATGATGATGATGATGATGATGATGATGATGATGATGATGATGATGATGATGATGATGATGATGATGAAGATGATGATGATGATGATGATGATGATGATGATGATGATGATGATGATGATGATGATGATGATGATGATGATGATGATGATGATGATGATGATGAAGATGATGATGATGATGATGATGATGATGATGATGATGATGAAGATGATGATGATGATGATGATGATGATGATGATGATGATGATGATGATGATGATGATGATGATGATGATGATGATGATGATGATGGTGATGATGAAGATGATCATGATGATGATGAGGGTGATGATGATGATTATTATTATTATTTCGAGCGGCCTCGAAACTCTACGGGGTTAATGCCACTATAATAATATTCGTGTTTGTATTGTATTGTATTTTTTTTCCTCCATTTTAATCTTTTCCTTCTTCTTATTATTATTATTCTTCTTCTTTTTCTTTTCCCTGTTCTTTTTATAATTATTCTTCTTCTTCTTCGTCTTCGTCTTCGTCTTCTTCTTCTTCTTCTTCTTCTTCTTCTTCTTCTTCTTCTTCTTCTTCTTCTTCTTCTTCTTCTTCTTCTTCTTCTTCTTCTTCTTCTTCTTCTTCTTCTTCTTCTTCTTCTTCTTCTTCTTCTTCTTCTTCTTTTTCTTCTTCTTCTTCTTCTTCTTCTTCTTTTTTTTCTTCTTCTTTTTCTTCTTCTTCTTCTTCTTCTTCTTCTTCTTCTTCTTCTTCTTCTTCTTCTTCTTCTTCTTCTTCTTCTTCTTCTTTTTCTTATTTTTCTTTTTCTTCTTCTTCTTTGTATAATTATCATTATTAATATCATTATTTTCATTATAAGTATAACTATTTTATTGTTACTACTTTAATTTTTAAAACGATGATCAGGAACTTATTGCGGATGAGAGTCTATGATGAACTGAATAGAGGTATGGTATGGCGTCGAAACTCTACAGGGTTAATGCCACTATAATAATATTCGTGTTTGTATTTTATTGTATTGTGTTGTTTTGTATTTTATCGTATTGTATTGTATTGTATTGTATTTTATATCATTGTATTGTATTGTATTGAATGCTAAAAATAAAAAAAATAAACGAATCCAAAAGTATCGAGTCAAAACTTCAAGCAACTTAAAACACGAAAACATTGATGCAATGACCGATGACACCTGCAAGCTTACGTCATAATCGTTGGCTGGAAGGGGGTGGTAATGTATGTGATGAGTCTGAAGTTGTGTTTGGAACTAAGGTTCAGATGGTGATAGGAGGGGGGGGGTATATATTGAGATATGGATAAGTGAAATGGAAGATTGAAGAGGAAACAGATAAATGTTATTATTTTTATCGATATCCATAAAGTAAATAAGTTTTCGAGAAGGGATAAAAGTTAAATGGAATTCAAAAAAAAAATGTAAAAATAAAAAATAACTTGGAAAATAATTAAAGTTGATTAAAAAAATAGTGAAAAGAACAAAAAAAATTAAATAAAAATAGAAACTAAATAATAATAACTGAATAATAATAATAATAATAATAATAATAATAATAATAATAATAATAATAATAATAAAAACTGAATAACAATAATAACTGAATAATAATAATAATAATAATAATAATAATAAAAACTGAATAACAATAATAACTGAATAATAATAATAATAATAAAAACTGAATAACAATAATAACTGAATAATAATAATAATAATAAAAACTGAATAACAATAATAACTGAATAATAATAATAATAATAATAATAATAATAAAAACTGAATAATAATAATAATAATAATAACAATAATAATAATAATAATAATAAT
>OX387254.1:8798363-8823363 GCA_947562095.1 Branchellion lobata | reverse complement strand
TAATGATTTAGCCAATTAACTTTAAACTGCGTTCAACAACGTTTAACACATCTTTTGAATTCAACTAAACAAGCCAATAAAAGGGAATTATTACCGATAAAAAAAACAAAACTTGAAGTTAGGGTACATTCAAAACATTCATTAATCCATTAATTAATACAGTGTGGAATCAGCGCTATATAAATGATTTGATTAGATTAGAATTCTTGGTAGATACCCATTAGCACAACTACCTCATCAGAGGCTCTACATTTCTCTAAACCCACATTTGCATTTTAGTACGCGTTTCTTTAATCGCTTGCTACCTCTTATAACCACCATACTTAATGTTTTTACAATTTTCAGGAATTTTTATTTCAAACAAGATTAACGTTTCAGCAGCCTCCACTGCCTTCAAGGCGTGATAACAAGTCTTGAGGGATTTTAAAGAGGTTATGGTTCTTCACAACGGAAAAGGCGGTCGTTTTTAGTTCCACAGACTTGCACCAGCTCGCGAAAATTCCATCAGGTTTCATCATTGTACATAGCTGTCTTCAGCTCGAGAACTTCCAAGAAAACATTTGGAGCAACAACATGAACGGTCATGCAGTGAACAACAAGCTCAGTAACAACATCAGAAAAAACATTACCAACTCTACCAACGTGCGAGTGAATGACCCTAAAGGAAATACCAACAACAACATGGATTTGAACAACAACGACAACAACAACAACGACAACAAAAAGACCAGTGACAACAAAAACAACAAGATAAGAAACAACAACAACAAAGACACCATTGGCGATAGAGACTACAATTTCGTTCAACAAAATAACGGTTTAACATTTCAAAACATCGAAAGTCAAGCAGATAGTGGCACACTGGCTTCGGCAAGGGCGCTCTGTGAGAGATGCAAAGAGGGGCACAGAGAACTCCGATACTTGAACTGTTTACACCTCTACTGCCGAAGCTGTCTTACACAACTGATGGAAGAGTCTGGAGAGGAGGACTGCGTGGTGTGTGTCAAGTGTGGATGGAAGCAGTTGGTGGAGGCCTCATTCGAACATCTGCATGAAGACGCAGTCAACAGAAACCTGCACCTTTTGCTTACCCAGCCACATCTGCCACCCTTCGAGAAAGTCTCATGCACGTTGTGTAGAGCTGACAGCGTGAGAGGTGATGCGGTGGCATTCTGTTCCTCGTGTCCTTCTCCACAGGCCTACCTGTGCCAGGCGTGTACCGATGCTCACGTGCAGATGATCCGCTTCAAGGGTCACCACGTGCGTCCTCTGCAGACCCGCCAACTCGAGCGTTACCTCGTACCATGCCACAAACATCCCGGCAAGAGGGTGTCAGTCTTATGCAAGACTTGTCATAAGTGCCTTTGCCCTCTCTGCTGTCAGGAAGGCTGCCTGAGACACGACGTAGTGGACTTCGAAGGAGCCAAAGAAAGGGTTGATGAACTGCTGAAGGAGTTCCAAGACCATGAAAGCAAGGCCCTGGAACAGGTTGGTGTTATTGACCGTCTGTTTTTCACCTATGTAAGCTGTGTTTCGTGCTTTTCATGTATATCTGTGAATTATGTGTATTAATTTTATGTTATGTTTGTATACATTACGTCCATTGTTGTATATTGTCTTTATATTTATATGTCTCTTACGCCTGAAGAGCGGTGTAACTTTTGTCACACTGAATGTTTGGTTAAAAGTTGGAGGTTTGTGGTTTTATTGGGTGAGGAATTGGTCGAGAATAGTTTGCAAATTATAACTAGACTTGAGGCAGTTGACCATACAGCTCGCTCTATACAACATTCCAAGCGGGTCATGTTTATATGATACAAAATACTTGTATGCTCGAAACAAATACAAAGTATTGTTGTCTCACACTGTATATGAAGATGTCCTTTGAAGTTATAACTAATCAAACAAGCAATTAGTACAGGAAAAATGCATTAAAAAAACAAAAGACTCAATTTTTACGTCTTTAACGTAAATTGCAGCTTCCAAAGCTACAGATGAAGGGGATGGAGGTGGAGGGGGTGGTGAGGAGGATGGAGGGGGATGAAGAGGAGTTGAAGGAACAGGTTAACAAGGATTTTGAGATGGCAATGTTCCTGCTTAACGTGAGAAAGATGGAACTTCTGCAGGATATCAATGCCTTCTACCAGGATAAAAAGGTGTTTCCGGAGATTTGATTAACTAATCTAATCTATTTACATTAGTCCTATCTACCTCTAACTAATCTTTTTTAATCAAAATTAATCTTCTGTAATCATATCCAATCTTACCTAATTTAATCAAAATTTCTCGAAAAGCGCCTTTCAACCATTGTTCAAATTTTTAAAAACCATTGGAATTGAATTTATCAAGGTTAAACTAATAATAATTCAAAAATTAGAAGAAAAAAAAGTTCAAATCCACGTGGTATTCTAGTTATTCATTAATCCTTTCCACAACCAAGCCACCTTTCGGGATATCCACCGAATCAACCACCCCCCCCCCCTTTCAGCTCTACATGAAGGGGGTTTTGAGTGAGACTGAGCGAGTGGTGATGGAGGTCACAGAGGCTCTAAAGCACTTGGACCGTCATCGCCTCTTCTCCAGCCAACTCGAAACTTGTGCCTTTGTGGACGCCTTCAACTCTAAGCTGAGGGTGTGGGAACACAGAGTACAAGAGATCAGAGCTCATTCGTTCCAGTTGAGCTACACTCAAAGACAGGGCATTGACCTCTTCAAGCACCTCTCGCAAGCCTTCGGAACTGTTACGCTGGCTGCTGAGGGTGCCGAAAGGGAGGGAGAAGAAGAGAGAAACAGGAAGATATCCAGTATGTCGCAGCAGGATAAGAAGACTGACTCGAAGAGATCAACTCCTGATACTCACTCATCCGCATCGTCCCATAGACCAGTCTCGGCCTTGCAGGCGCCCAAGAACACCTTAAATAATGCCAAGAGTGGCACCTTCTTTAACCCTGATGCGGACAAAAAAAAAAAGTTTTCGCAAGGTCGAAAAATCTCAGGAACGTTCGAGAACAAGGCGGAGAGCGGCCATACGCAGGGAAAGGAGGTGGATGACATATTTTCCAAGGCTGACATGTTCCAGGTGAGAATCTTTTGTTCGAAAGTTTTTTTTAATTTTTTTAATATTCGCAATTCAATGACTTGATGCGCATCGATTCTAGTATACATTAAATTCGATTGTGCCACTGAATGGATTTGAAATTTTTTAAAGAAAATTTATTCGAATTCAATTCTGATCATAATTAATAAAATTTATAGCATTATAATTAGCTTTATAATTATAAATATTTCACCATACTCTTCGGCATGGCACCACCCACGGCAGTTGGACGACTTGTCGTATAAGAGCGTGCAGTGCTTGAACACGAGAGGAGCGGTGACGAGGAGGAAGATCTACTGCAAGCTGTCTTTCGGTGAAGAAGGCGATCTGGACCACCAGTTTCTGGAACCCGGAGGGGTCTGTTCGAACAAGGAAAACGAAATCATCGTAGCAGACGCCAACAACCACCAAGTGAAGATTTTCGACTTGGAAGGGAGGCTCTTGAAGAGTATCGGTGGCTTTGACAAGAAGAGGGAGGCCGAGAAGAAACGGTTCTTGATGGAGAGTGAAAACATGAGCGCCGAACAGGCCGAGCGGACTGTGGTGGATGACAGGGATCCCGAAGAAACTCCCCTGGTCTACCCCAACCGAGTGTCCGTGTGCCCTCTCACAGGCAACCTCGTGGTCACCGAAAGGACCCCCACCAACAGGGTTCGAAACGGTTTTTAAATTTGAATAACTCTTATAATAATTATTTGGGGTTTTTTTTACAATATAATTATTATTTTTATTGAAAATATTTTCTATCATCAATTTTTATTGTATGGTTTAATCAAAAATTATTTTATAAAATTTAAAACTTTTTTAAACCAGATTTTAATTCATTTGGTTTCTGTTTCATTTCGGTATTCATTCGTTGAATATTTTTTTTAATCGAAAACTGTCACTCAATATTTCTATTTAAACGTTTTTATAAATGTTAACTTTAATATTAAAATCATTAAAAAAAATTTAAATCATTGAAAAACATCAGTAACAAAATTTAAAAAATTAAATTTCAAACTCCGCAATACAATAGAATACAATACAATACAATACAATACAATACAATACAATACAATACAATACAATACAATACAATACAATACAATACAATGAAATACAATACAATACAATAAAATACAATACTGTACAATACAATAAAATACAATGTAACAGGTACAGGTGGTATCGAGAGAGGGTCTCTACTTGTGTGAGTTCGGCAAGAAGATCATTTCGCATCCAAGGGGGGTGGCTGTGGATGTGTTTGGCAACATTCTGGTGCTGGAAAGCAAAGTTAACAGGGTCCTTATCTTCTCAGACCATGGCAAACTAAAGAAGAAATTCTACATTAGTCAAGCCGAGTTTCCAAACAGCGTGGCCGTCAACAACCTTTGCGAAATTTTCGTAGCTGACAATAAAAAACATTGCGTCCACGTTAGTCCTACGTATAATTTGGACTAATTACATTTAAAGATATTTCTTTTATCCTAATTTTAGTTAATCTTATTTATCCTAATCTAATCTAATCTAATCTAATCTAATCTAATCTAAAATCCAATTAAATAATTTTGAACGGTTTTCGCTAAAAAGCTAAGACGACACTTTTCATACAATATGTTGTATATAGTGTATGTTGTCTATACATTGTATGTTGTGCGTATATATGTACATGTATAGTGCACAAAGCACAGCATCTCCAAACCCACCAACAGGTGTTCAACTACCGAGGCGAGTACCTGCGTCAGATAGGTGGTTCAGGAATCACAAATTACCCCATCTCGGTGTGTGTGGGAGAGCACCAGGAGGTGCTGATCATGGACAACCACACCAACTTCAACGTCACCATGTTCACGCGAGAAGGCGACCTTTTGGCCGCTGTACAGAGCGACTTCAAACACAACCAGTGCTACGACGCGTGCGTCACGCCTAGTGGCTACGTGGTCGTGTCTACTCGAGACCACAAAATCCATGTGTACTCTCTACCCTCCTACTTCTCCAAACTCCTCTCTGACACTCCATCGTTCACTGGGCCTCTACCACCCGGTCATAACGGTTCTTCAGACGACCATTCCGGTCAATCTCCCTACAACCAGCCCATGCCACCACCCGATGACTTCTTCCTCCCTCCTTCCTCGCTCGATCAAGCCTCTTTGGGAGCCAGACAGCAACAGATGCTTAATGCTCTGGAGCTTCAAACCTCACTCAGTCAGTTGGCTGGCGTGTCCCAGTGGTCCAACCTCAACTCGCCTCTCGGCCTCAACACTCCCTTCAAGTGGCAGACTCCCTTTAACAATGTTGCCCTTAGTAACAGCATTTCCGACAGCAACACATTCAACAACAATGTTTTCAACACCAAAAGTCCAAACAACAACAACAACATCCCAAACAGCAACAATTCCTACCGCAACATTTCCAGCAACACCAGCGCCTACAACGACGCCGATCTTCTGTCAGCCCTTTTAGCTAGACAACTTTTTTCGCAACAGCCAAACGACCAGTCCTTAAGGGACCTTACGACTCCTTTGCCAATTGACCTTCTATCTCAACAGACCTCTCTCTACCCGACCCTCAACACCCAACCACCTTTTTTATTGAATCCAGAAGTGGCATATGACCCAACGATCACGCACTCTTCCCAAACCTTCTCTCCATTCCAGACTATTCCTACAGCCTGTCCGGGGGTTTCAGATAAACTTTTCCAAAACGGCTTTCCTTCCCACGACGGACCTTCGCCCAGTCAGTAGAGCCTGGGCAACAGAAAGTGTCTTCAAAGTGCCTTCTACAGACATCGTTTCACCACTCGCATACCATTCCATATCATGATCTTTCTGACAACGGCTCCGAAGTTTTTAAAATTAATTTTACAATTTTTACCGATGCAAAGGCGGATTTCTTAAATATTTTGAATGCATTTTACTCAGCTTGAATTGAATGGTTTTTCACACATCAAAAAGTATTTTTTGATCTCAATTTTTTCATTTTTGTTTTTAGTTTTTTTTCCAAGAGACTGACTTGTAATTTGCATTTTTGACAAACATGGCAATTTTGTTTTTTCGTATTTTTCACCTTCTCAAACTTCTTAAATTGTGTTCAGGGTTTCAAATGCAATACGTCCACTTTTTTTAACATTTCAAATCAATTCTCAAAGCACCTTTCTAGCGCCTTATCTCAACTCCCGCTTTTCGTTGTTGCTTTGAAACCTGTTTTGTTATCAAAATTTTAACTAGAAACTTTCACACGAAACACGCCAGATCAATCAACAAAAAACATTCAACACTGAAACAGATTCAAAAACCAGTTTCAACAACACTACAACATCAAAAGAACACTAAATCAATTTTAAACCACAGTTTTAAGCATCAACTTCACAGCAGATCAAAACATTAAAACATTTAACAAATCTACAAACAGCAAAACATGTCAAAGCGTCAACAGCAAGTTTATACAACAAAAGCTCGATTGCGGCATTTTAAGCGACACGTGCAACGACCGTTCCGGTGCTTATGCCACTCATTCTATCGCGAGAGGCCAATTACATTTCAGATCAAAATATTTCTTCTCATCAGCTTATTACTCTTTCACAGTTATGGACCACTATGAACTAATAAAAGTACACAGCTTTGTTACGGTGGTGCATTCTTCCGATCGTTTCTCAGGCATCTTCACCACAACTCACCTTTCTTCCCTCCCATGCTTCAAGCTCTAAATATCTTGTTTCATACACTTGATCATCTCCGACCAAATAATTCTATCTCATCTTCATGATTTCTTGTCGCACACACTTCCCCACCTCCCCAGCTACAATACAATACAATACAATACAAAAACGAATATTATTATAGTGGCATTAACTCCGTAGTTTCGAGACCAGCTACCTTACAAGTATAAAATCTCAAAAGTTTCATCCGGATCCATGGCTCAAATTAAATTTTTGATATAACTTACCTGACATAACTTACCTTGCATCGATTATCGTAGTTGTTTCGGAGACGAAGGACGAAAGAATGGTCAAAGTTTTCAGTAACGGTTGAACTTTATAACGTACCCTCAAACTCTCAACTGATCAAAATAAATACTTGGAAAAACATTATAAATACTTGAATATAATTAATTTACCAAATAGCATAAATACTTGAGGATTATAATAGCAATTTATATTTATGTATGTTGAAGCAATGAACACCTAAGTCCTTGAACAGTAAGCAACAAAGGCATTTTTCTTCATTCATCATGCACAGTACGTTTTCGACAAAACCACAAAATCACCATCTTCACCTTCCTCCTCCTCATCACCAGCTTCACCTTTCTCCTCCTCATCACCATCTACCACCACAAAATCTTCATCGCCTTTTTCAGGAGCTTCGCAAGCAACGTGGTCTCCGTCACAACAGCCGTCACTATCATCATCACCATCTTCATCGGTATCATCATCATCGTCGTCGTCGTCGTCGTCATGTCGGTCTTTATCACCAAGAGCATCAGAGGCCTGCCTTCTTTCCAGTGTTGCTTTTTCGAGAAAGAATTCAAATTGTTCGTCGCTCAATCCGTTCTTCTTCAGGTCCTCCTTGTCCTTCACCAACTTCTGCAACTGTTGTATGGAAGGATTGATCATAAAGGCAAGAATGGGTGCATGGAGGATGGATGAGTGCATGGTAGATGGATGAGTGCATGGAAGATGGATGGGTGCATGGTAGATGGATGAGTGCATGGTAGATGGATGGGTGCATGGTAGATGGATGAGTGCATGGTAGATGGATGAGTGCATGGTAGATGGATGAGTGCATGGTAGATGGATGAGTGCATGGTAGATGGATGGGTGCATGGTAGATGGATGAGTGCATGGTAGATGGATGGGTGCATGGAGGATGGAGAAACCAACGAATGATCAGCAAAACAGTGAGTGAATGAATGGAGGTACGAAAGAATGGATGGATAAAAGGAGGAATGAATAAATGGATGAAAGAAGGAATGAATGAATGGATGTAAGGAGGGATGAATTGATGAATGAACGGAAGGATGAATACTTGAGCGACGAATTCATGCTTGTCTGCTTCGATGTGAAGTCCTGTGACTTCCCCAAAGAGTTGTTGCCATGGCGTTGTGCAGACGGGTTGGAAGAACTATGGAAGAGATGGGCGATTAAGATTATTATATTTGAGAATAAATAAATGACAAAGTAGAACCTGCAAGCATTGAAACAAAAACAATTTTAAAAATTGATTTTTTAATTAATCAAAAAAGCACAAAAAAAATTTACAAAAATTTGCAAAAACGGAAAAACCTCCGTGATGTTGATGCAGTCCCTCATTAAGTATTCAAGAGCCTTGGGGTGTGAAGAGAGGACTGCCTGAGCCACATCAATCACGTAAACCACGCCCTCGAACCACAACAGGTTGTACTGACTCAGGTCGCTATGCACCAGACTACACTTACGGTACATGTCAATCAATATCTGGTGGGAGGAGTCATAAATTGGTCAATTTTATTTTTTTTTCCTCTTATTTCGATTGTTCGCTATGTAACATTTCCAGCTTTTGACGGGATTTGACTCAGTTGAAAGTACGGAAGAAATCACTGGAGGACGCTTTTCTTATTATATTTCGCTGAGTAAATGCATGAAGAAATACAATTTTGTTACCTTGATACTTTGTTTGTATGCGCTCTGAAACTCCTCCTCTGATAGGAGGGCGTCGGTCAACTTTGGGGCAGCAACTTGATTTCGGCCAATGAACGACATCACAAGAATATTGTTCTTCTTCGTGATTGGCTGAGGGCAAGGTATACCGAATTTGGTCATTCTGATTTGTTGAAGGGTAGGGAAGGTTATAATAACAGAAAAGGGAAAAAAGGTCGTTTCAGCAAAGCTTGGGTGTTGGAAAGAAAGACCGATGGATCAGTAGTCGAAAACAAAAACATCCAAAAATCAGCAAAACAACAACAATCCACCAATCAAAAAACATGCCAATCAACCATTATATCACAAATTTACAACAATCAGCCCATAATTACTCAAATATTATTAACCAATCAGTCAGTCAACTCTCCATAACTCCACCCCCCGTGACTCCACCCACCTTTTGAGGTTCTGCTCCTCCTTCTCCACCCACTCCTTGAGCAGCTTGTTGGCATGGCCCCTTCGGAATCTTATGTCGCCCCTCATGTACTCGCCTCTGGTGGGGTGGTGTCGTTTGAAGTGTGGTGTGGCGTGGTTGGAGGTGTAGTGGTGGTGGGTTATTGGGCATGATGGCGTGGTGTTGTTAAACGTGGTATGGCGTGGGTTTAGTTGCATTCTGAGGTAGTTTTATAGTTGTGTCCATCCTTCTCCGCTCAACTCACCCTTCCCCATTCAATACACACTTCCAGCCACCAAACCACAACCACCCCTTCAACCACCCAACCACAACCCCCCCTTCCAGTCACCCAACCACAGCCACCCAACCACCCTTTCAACCACCCAACCACAACCCCCCCTTCCAGCCACCCAACCACAGCCACCCAACCACAGCCACCCAACCACAGCCACCACCCCACCGACTTGGTCTTGAAGGGGGAGTGCTTCTTGAAGACCTTGATAGCTGCCTCTGAAGGCACCGACATGGTGGCAGAAGCGCCACCTACCGCGTAAAAGACAGCGGCCTCCTTGCCGCCACTCACCACACCACCCACCTCCGCCACCACGCCACTCCCCAACAACTTCATCAACGTCACTTTCGTCATGTCATCGATCGCCACCGTCTTGCGGTGGTGGTGGTGGTGGTGGCGATGTGGTAGTGGTGGTGAGATGATGTGGTGTGATGACGATGATTATAATAATGATGATCCATTAGCCTGTTCATCTATCACACATCCATTAATTTTTGCATCCATCCCTCATTCATCACACATCCATCACTCATTCATCACACATCCATCACACATACATCACTCATCCATCACACATCTATCACTCGTTCATCACACATCCCTCACTCATTCATCACACATCCATTATTTATCCATCAATGTCTTCATTCACCACCTTGGTGGCTTGTTCCTTCTTTTCGTGAAGCCTGTGTGCTCTCTTGCTCTCCTGCTTCGATGCCACCTGAGGGAAATGAAGATGCTGAAGAAGGAAACGTCTAAATACCTTTGTTTGCTACTGTCCTGTTTATTAAAAAATAAATTAAATAATATAAGGATAAAATATAATTTTTAAATAATTTAATAACGAATAGCCATTCATATAACTATCCTTCTTCAACCCAACCTTAATATAATAATAATAATAATAATAATAATAATAATAATAATAATAATAATAATAATAATAATAAAAATAATAATAATAATAATAATAATAATAATAATAATAATAATTCTATCCAACTTTGATTTTATTGTACACAGCGTTAGGAAGCTTCATGTCAAAGGCCATGCTGTTGCCTGTAGCCAGTCCTGGTGGCAGCTGTTGAGGGGGGGGGGGGGTTGAAGAAGATACCATTATTGTATTATTATTATTGATAGTATTATTATTAATAGTATTGCTGCTATTATTATTTTTCTTATTCTCATTAAAAAAAAACTTTAATAACCAGATGATTGAATATCAATAATGACGTCATTATCTTTTTTCTAGCCAATTCATATTTTCACCAATCTTCACATCCACATCTATCCACTCATCCAACCATCCATCACTCCTGCACCCACGTTTTCCATTCTTGAGACGTTCCTTCTGCCTGCCACAATGGGGTTGTGCTTGGTCACTATTCCCTTGCAACCCCTCCTGTCGCCTTCCTTGCCTTTTATAAATAAATAAATAAATATATATATATATATGTGTATTTGTGTGTGTGTGTGCGTGCGTGTGTGTGTGTGTGTGTGTGTGTGTGTGTGTGTGTGTGTGTGTGTGTGTGTGTGTGTGTGTGTGTGTATGGGTGCATTCATCTAAATGAACAGTTTTCAAAAATATTTGATGAACTGCTGAAAAAAACTACTGTTGCTTTTGTTTGAGAAGTCATCCTCCTCATATTCCTCTTCATCCTCTTCATCTTTCTCAAAATAAAACATATTCTCATTCGACAGTTTCACTGCAGTAGGAATTAATGATTTTTGATGTTCTCAATGGGAACTTGTTAGGTGATTAAGAACACTCATTATGAATAAAAAAGTTTTAAGAAAAGTTCTTATGAGCCTTGAATCTTTCATAGTTAAAGTTTAACTCATTTTTTCATATTTCCAGCCAACGTTCACCCAATCAACTATCCCCACCTTTTGAGTTTCCATTTTTAAACTCCTGCACCTTCCGGAGTTCTCTATTGTGCTCCAGAATCATGTCATGCTGCATCATCTGAGCAATCAACAAGTCATTCGACGTTTCTCCACCATCTGACACATTCGACAAACTATGTTCAAGCAGTCCTCCTGGGTTGGCGAGTTGATCACTACAAATAGGGATGCCATTTCCATCTCCACTCGATCCTTGGGTGCCAACAGTGATCTGATCTTTCTTTTTTTGATTTTCTTTGTCCTCACTTTTTGTCGTTTCAAGATTGAGGTTTCCAGACAAACTTGAAAGAACACTTTCTTCCAAAGCCTTTTGAAAATCACTGTTTGAAAAAATACATTAATAAAAATTCGGTCTTGAATAGCTTTGGCTTTCTTCATTGCATTTGAACCTTAGAAAACTCTTGAGAATATACGAATATTGAAGTGCAAACGACATACCTAACGTTTTCAGATTCATGCAATTGCTTGGCAAGTTCCTCACTCATGACGTCCTCAAGGTGACAAGGCGGTGGCGAGAGAACGGCAGACGCTCCCCAGCCCCCCCATACTGTCTTTTCACTGTTTACTTGCGTCATAATGACAGATTCAAAAAAAGTTTTGAAAGTTCAGGAATGATATGTTTTTAGAATTGATTTGTTGAATTTTCAAATAAGTTAACTTAAGTTTCAAAAAGATTTACAGATTAGCGAAAGCTTCGCCAACAATTTTGCAGCTATTCCTGTGTATATTTTAATATACTATTTCTTAAATAAGTGAATATAAAAATTAAACTCTTATAAAATAAAAAGCAGCCCCTATTACGAAACTTCTCCGCAATAAGAAACCTAAATTTAGACCCAAAGAGTAAACAGAACTTGGATTAAATTCTGTAAACTACGAAAAGTACAACGTTTAAATTTGTTTTATTGTGCCAATAAATATTATAATTATCATATTGAAAGTGTAATGAAAAACTATGCCAGCATAATTAATTCATCACCAACATATAAGTTATTAAAAAATTGTGGCTAGGAAACTAATGTCTTAAATGAAGAAAATGAAAAACGACTAAAACTAATCAAATAACGAATATCAAAAATTTCGACACTTAAACGCTAAAGTTTATAAACTGAGAAAAAATAAAATGAGTTAATACCCATGAAATTTTCAAAACAGCTAGTTCAAAAGAAAAAAGAATTATAAAAGTAAAATCAATAAATAGAGTTTCATCTATTAAATCAATAAAATCAATCAGTGATATGGGTCAATTGAAGTGGATGAAAAATATCACAGTATATTAAATAATTACATCTTAACAAAAACACAATACTTTTTCAACTCAGTTTTTTGTGCTCAGACAATCGACAGTTTGATTACCACAATTTTTTCAACAAACGAAAAAATCATAATTTTTCTTTTCTTCAACTCATCCCTCGTGCGAAATTATCAACTCGAAAACCACCTATTAATCAACCGCAAAACCCGTTTTACAACTTCATCCATATCAAGCCCTCAAATGAATGCCGTGTCCAATATCCCAACTATCATCTCCGTCATTGACAGACCCTTCTGACAAATTTCCTCATAATCCATAAACTACCAACAAGCCATAACTGAAAATAAATTAGAAGCAAACTAACGAACCGCCACCAACTATTAAGACACCAACCCACCCACATTAACCCACCCCAATCAATCCACCTTCACCACCAACAAGCCACCAACCAACTCAACACCACTCCTTATCACGCCATCACCGATCAAACCATCACAACCAACAAACCACCACAACCGCCTCATCTCCCCCCCCCCCCACATCATCCCCGCTACCACTTCATAACCACCGGTACCACTTCAATCTTGCTCGTCATAGTATAACATCTCCATGGCGCAGTTTTCTTCGTCGTCGCCATTGGGACAATCTTTCACTCCGTCACACCTCGCTCTGGGAACGATGCATTTTTTGCTCCTTCCTCTACAACGAAAGAGGTTTGGTGCGCACACTGGGTTGATAATTTTTTAAATTAATTAATTAATAAATTAATTAATAAACATAAAATCTACTGAATATGATTAATTAGTGAACAGTTATAATTGGTTAATTAAAAATAAACACAAAACGTGGAAAATAACACTCAGAGCGGTTTATACAAGATGCCTTCTATGTGAAAAAATGAAAACTTAAAGAATCTTAACGACGCCATTAGCAACAAGTTATAACTTTTATTCATCAAAAACTTGAAATTTTATAATAATTCTATAACGAAAATTTTTAAAAGTTAATGAAAATTCTACAAAAAAATAAATTTCATGAAATTAAATTAAATTAAATTAAATTAAATTAAATTAATTTAAATTTTATAACGATATAATCTTCACTCATAACGACATGGTAACCATAGATATGGATGAAGTGTGTTACCTTGTTTGCAGCCATTTCTCTCATCGGAACCATCCAGACAGTCAGCCGTGCCGTCACAAAACCTTCCGTACTCCAAACACCTCCGTCCGTTGGAGCACCTGAAACCCTTGTCGGCAGAACACTCTTTCGGGAATAATTATAAATATATAATAAAATTGGATTAATTATAAATATACAATAAAATTGTATTAATTATAAATATACTTATATTTATATATTTTTTTATTGTTTTTGTATAATTAAAACTATATTAGTTGAATAATTATCCGCTATATAATTTTTGTTTTGGAAGCCACCAACCAAACCACTCACAACCACCAACTCAACCACACACAGCTTTCACAACCTGCACATCAGCCTCTTCAATCCAAACCCCCTCAATCCAAACTCCCTCCACCCAAAACCAGCCCCAAACCAGCCTCAAACCAGCCACAAGCCACCACTCACTACACTGGGCTTCATCGGAGTGGTCAGGGCAGTCGACCTTGTGGTTGCACTTGTACCAGTCAGGCAGGCACTTGTTGAGGGGAGAACACCTGAAGGTGCCCAACGGACACTGCTCCGCTGTGGTAATTATTATTTATTTAATAATAATAATAATAATAATAATAATAATAATAATAATAATAATAATAATAATAATAATAATAATAATAATAATAATAATAATAATATTATTATTATTATTATTATTATTATTATTATAATAATAATAATAATAATAATAATAATAATAATAATTATTATTATTATTATTATTATTATTTTTATTTTTATTTTTATTATTATTATTATTATTATTATTATTATTATTATTATTATTATTATTATTATTATTATTATTATTATTATTATTATTATTATTATTATTATTATTATTATTATTATTTTTATTATTATTATTCTTCTTCTTCTTCTTCTTCTTCTTCTTCTTTTTATTATTATTATTATTATTATTATTATTATTAATTATTATTATTATTATTATTATTAATATTATGATTTCTTCTTCATGGATGGATGGATGGATGGATCGATGGATGGATGTATGGATGGGTGAATGAATGGATGAATGGATGGATGAATGGATGGATGAATGGATGGATGAATGGATGGATGAATGGATGGATGAATGAATTAGGGGGTAATTTAATTAATTTATTTAAAAAATCCATTCATCCATCCATTCAACCGTCTGATTCTCAACTCAAAGTTCCTTCTAATTCATCCGTCCATACATCTATATACTTATTAACTCATAAACCTCTCTATCTATCCATCTATCCATCTATCTATCCATCCAACCATCTACCCACCCACCTTTCCATTCATCCACTCATCCATCCATTCATCCACCCCTGAACACTTTCTTTCAATCCACCGCCCACTCACCGCCACCACAGTTGGCCTCGTCACTACCATCAGAACACTGACTCACACCATCACACCACTTTGTGACACTCAGACAATGGTAAGATTGGCATCTCAACTTGTTCTTTGTGCTACTGCAGTCTGTGGTGGTCGTGTGGTCGTGTGGTGTGTGTGGTAGTGGTGTGGTAGTGGTGTGGTGTAATGATGGTGTGGTAGTGGTGTGGTGGTGGTGTGGTGTAATGATGGTGTGGTAGTGGTGTGGTAACGGTGTGGTAGTGGTGTGGTGTAATGATGGTGTGGTAGTGGTGTGGTAGTGGTGTGGTTGTGGTGTGGTAGTGGTGTGGTCGTGGTGTGGTCGTGGTGTGGTCGTGGTGTGGTAGTGGTGTAATAGTGGTGTGGTCGTGGTGTGGTCGTGGTGTGGTCGTGGTGTGGTCGTGGTGTGGTCGTGGTGTGGTCGTGGTGTGGTCGTGGTGTGGTCGTGGTGTGGTCGTGGTGTGGTCGTGTTGTGGTCGTGGTGTGGTCGTGGTGTGGTCGTGGTGTGGTCGTGGTGTGGTCGTGGTGTGGTCGTGGTGTGGTAGTGGTGTAATATTGGTGTGGTAGTGGTGTGGTTGGTTTGACTTGGTGGTGTGTTTGTGTGGTGGTGGTGTGTGCTAGGTAAAATAATAAATAACAATATAATCAACTCATTCATCATTAGCAATGTTATCAGCATTTCTACTTATCAAACAACTTGGAGCGGCTTTGGAAATCAAGGGTCCGAAACTAATGCCACTTACAGCAACCGATCTCATCGGAAGAGTCTGAACAGTGAGACTTGGAGTCACACCTGAAGAATTCCCGAATGCACTGACCACTCTTGCATCGAAAGACGGGCCTTGTGGTCTCCGTAACACTGCAGGCTGTTGTGGTGGAGAAAAGAGGCTTCGATAGAGACTTTGAGAAGGTTTTGAGTTATAGGTTGGGTTAGGGTAAAATTAAAATTATCTATTTATTCAGTAATTGTTTTAAATTTATTTATTTTTTTTATTAATTAATATAAAAATATTTATATCAAATAAACTTGTGTTTTTATGTTATTATTATTTCTTTGTTTCAGTGAGTTATTAGTATTTTTATTATTATTATTATACTTAATCTTCATTTGCAGTTGTATAAGTTTTCTTAAGGCTCGAGTTGCATTGAAAAAAATATATAAAACAATATATTTTTATTCTTTTTTTTATTTATTAATTTATTTATTTTTTAATTATTTATAATTTATGTAAACAACCTTTCAATAAATAAATAAATAAAATAAACAAATAGATTATTGAATGGCTCAAAAAATCTCTCACGCCACGCATCGACGCTAATTGTTCTCATAAAGAAACGTAAAAAAATAATTGCAGTGATCTATCCACAAATAAGATTGAAAAAAAAAACAATATAATTGCAAATTTGAGGCTGTTTCTTGAATAATAAAAAAAAATTAAAAATTATTTCTGGAATTAATAAAAAATATTTCTATTCTGAATAACTTGAATCAACTTTCATGAGTGTTTGGAAAGTATAAAGCAGAAGGTTTTTTAAATATGCCGCGAAATAATTTAACCATGAATACACGTTGAAATGTTAAGGAAAATACCTTTGAAATTTTACTCTGAAATTTTTACAATACAATACAATAAAATGGAGTTTTTACAATACAATACAATAAAATACAAGTACGAATATTATTATAGTGGTATTTACACAGTATACAACTGGAAATGTTCGAACGATGGGTTTTTTGAAATATCAAAGCACTTTGGTACATCGATAAATACTTGAAGTATTGAAGGAACCTTCACATACCACAAAATATTTTGAATACGAAAACCTTTTAATAAAAAAAAACAATTTTGAATGAAATATAGAATTTAAAATGTTTTAAAAAAATTTTAAATAAAAGAATAATTCACTGAAAACCTCTCTAAACTGACATTTGGTTTCTTGACAGGCTAATTCATCGGAGTTATCGGAACAGTCCGTCACTCCGTCACACCTCCACGAGAGAGGAATGCACGAATTGTCGCTGGTACACACGAAGTCGTTCGCAGTGCATGCTGGATTATAGAGGGGATTAGAAGGTTGGTGAGAAGAAAAAAAAGGTGTTTGGGAGGTTTAGTGGGGTTGGGGGGATGGGGGGTTGGGGGGATGGGGGGTTGGGGGGATGGGGGGTTGGGGGGTTGGGGGGTTTGGGGGGTTGGGGGGATGGTGAAAAACATTTTTGGGGGAGGGAGGCAGGGGTAGGTGGGATAAAGTATTACTCTCTTTGTCTTCCAGTAAAAGTAATAAGTACAGGAAATAGTTTAAGAGGGCTGGGGGTGCTTGATGGCGGTGTGGACTTTAAATGAAATGGACTTATATTCGAAAAGGAAGATTGAATTAAACAGATCAGTTGAAAGTAGAACCAATTAATAAAGAGTAAATCAGATTAGCACAAATGAAAACAAATTAATTTTGTTTAATTTGATTAAAATTAATTAATTTGATTGAAATTAATTAAATTGGTTGAAAAACTTTATCACTGCAAGGTACCTCTCTTGGGCAGCCAATACAGATTCTTCAGTTTCAAATTCACCACCAGGTTTTGTTCTTTGTCTGGTGGATGTGGACGGGAGGATGGAGAATGAGGGAGAGGAGGAATGATTGAGTGAGAGAGCAAATTGGTGAAGGAATGAAGAAATGAAAAAGTTATTGAAGGAATGAATAAATGAATGAATGAATAAATGAATAAATAAATGAATGAATGAATGAATGAATGAATGAATGAATGAATGAATGAATGAATGAATGAATGAATGAATGAATGAATGAATGAATGAATGAATGAATGAATGAATGAATGAATGAATGAATGAATGAATGAATGAATGAATGAATGAATGAATGAATGAATGAATGAATGAATGAATGAATGAATGAATGAATGAATGAATGAATGAATGAAAGAATGATCGAATGAATGAATGAATGAATGAATGAATGAATGAATGAATGAATGAATGAATGAATGAATGAATGAATGAATGAATGAATGAATGAATGAATGAATGAATGAATGAATGAATGAATGAATGAATGAATGAATGAATGAATGAATGAATGAATGAATGAATGAATGAATGAATGAATGAATGAATGAATGAATGAATGAATGAATGAATGAATGAATGAATGAATGAATGAATGAATGAATGAATGAATGAATGAATGAATGAATGAATGAATGAATGAATGAATGAATGAATGAATGAATGAATGAATGAATGAATGAATGAATGAATGAATGAATGAATGAATGAATGAATGAATGAATGAATGAACGAATGAATGAATGAACGAATGAATGAATGAATGGATGAATGAATGAACGAATGAATGAATGAATGAATGAATGAATGAATGAATGAATGAATGAATGAATGAATGAATGAATGAATGAATGAATGAATGAATGAATGGATGAATGAATGAATGAATGAATGAATGAATGAATGAATGAGTTGAGGATTGAAGAAACTCGACGAAAACAACTCTTACAACCATTACTTCGACTAATTCCTAATGGTTTCATAATGCCCACCCACACATCACTACATTGAAAAGTGAACGGATTAATGTTTGAAAGGTTGAGTGCTTAGAAATAAATTCTAAATTCGATTAAAATAGATAATTAAAAAAAATAGATATTATATAATTTGAAAAAACAATGAAATTATATAATTTAAAAAATAAAATAAATTTTTATAACTTAATGAAAGTAAATGTAGTTGAAATTAAAAAAATAGAATGTAATAAAAACAAAGATTAAATTTAAAATTGGGATATAGCGGCAATTGAAGGCAATTGAAGGCAATTGAAGGCAAGCAAAGGTTATATAAACGTTATGCTCCATTAAACACGAACGTGAAATGAACCCTTGGATTCATGAAGGAAATCTAACGTTATTTTTCTCTCTCCTTTCCCTTAGGCCTTCACCATTATCATTTCTTGTTTTTCAAATAAACTTCAAATTATTCACTTTTTTGAATAATCTCTCAAACAAAATGCTAAAAGCGCTTTAGAAATGTTTTGATTGGGTTTAGTTATTTATACATTCATTTATTCATTCATTTATTTATTTATTTATTTATTTATTTATTTATTTATTTATTTATTTATTTATTTATTTATTTATTTATTTATTTATTTATTTATTTATTTATTTATTTATTTATTTATTTATTTATTTATTTATTGAGGGAAAAACTCCAAGAACAAGAACAACGTCTCTGTGTCCAAGATGATTATATTATTTTGAAATTTAACGAATAAAATGTTTTCTTATCTTTTGCACACTGTAACCTAAGTTTATATGCCTCAAAAAATCATAAAAACTCAAATTCTTGAGCTTCTGGGCTTTTATGCAATTTTTAACACTTGAAGATTTTTTTTGACTTTTTATCAATGAATCTTGAGAAAAAAAACAGTTCCTTGCGAATTGTAAATCTTTGACTACTTTTAATTTTTTCCAGTTGGATGTATATGAAACTTGTTCGACTCAACTTCACTCTAACACCACGTGATCCGATCGAACTTTAGAGGATAAAATCAAACAACATCAAAAAATGATTATTTCAGGATATGATCTATATTGCTTCAGTTGAAGTTGGAACCAAAAATTTCATAAATCAGAATAAAAATTATTTATTAATAGAGAAAATAAAAATAAAAATGGATTTTTTAAATACTTTTAATGTTTTTTTATTGCTTAGAATCAACAAACTAAAAATAAAGAAATTAGTTTCTTTGTTTCAATTTGCCCCACCAACCGTAGACGCAGTTCTCTTCATCAGAGCCATCAGAGCAGTCGGCCACCCTGTTACACCAGTTCCACGTGGCGACACACCCTCTCCCGTCCTTGCATCTCAACTGTTGCTTGCTACAGTACACTTGGGGTAAAGATGGTTGTGTTGTTGATGTTGGTGGTCTTGTTGTTGTTGGTGGTGTTGTTGGTGTTGGTGTTGTTGGTCAGTTGATTGTGTTTTTGGAGGTGATGTTGGTGTTGTTGTTGTTGTTGTTGTTGTGGATTTTGGGGGTTTGAAGGAGTATTGGGTGGATGGTGTTGGTTTAGTGGCGTTGGTGAGTTGGTGTTGACCGAGTGGTGTTGTGTTGAGAGCGGTTGCAGGATAAATATTAACTTTGGGAAAAAAGTTAAAAATAAATCATTAGAACGGTTTGGAAGTAAAAAAAAAACAAAATATGAATTACAAAATTATAAAATAAATTATAAAAATATAAAAACATTCATCTTTCTCACTGGGGCAATTAGTTTCATCCGAGAAGTCGTAGCAGTCATTGGTGGAGTCACATCTCCATTGCATCGGTATGCACCGCTGATTGGCGCATTTGAATTGACCTGTCTGACATTCTGAATGGTGATTGGTCAATGAACTGAATGTATTTTTATAAATTTTGTTTTGTTTTATTTTTTGTTTATTGTCTGGGATTTCATTTTTGTTTGTAAATTCGAGTTTTGTTGTTCATGATGTCACGTATTTTTATTTTTGTCTTTTTTGATGGATCAAAATAAACAATCTAGCAACGTTTTGTGGGATCTGAAGTTAGGGAGGTGCTGATGGTTGTAGTCCGTGGGTTATTATTATTATTATTATTATTGTTATTATTATCATTATTATTGGTATTTTTATTTTTTTTGTTATTGTTGTCGATGACGTTGGAGCAGTAGGTGAGGTCCTTGAACTGAGTGTTGCACACGTCCAGGCCTCTACAATACCTGGAAACCACCACGCAATCATTGTCAACTAAGCTGTTGTTGCCGATGAGGTCGTTGAGAAGAATGTTGTTGTTGTTATTGTTGTTACTGTTATTGTTGTTGTTGTTGCTTCTGCTGCCACTGGTGTTGTTATTAATGTGGTTTGAAGTGGTGACTTTTATTTTTGAACATCTGATCTCATTTCTCCCCACGCAAGCTGAAGTGTAATTTAAAAAATGAAGTTAAGTCTATGTCCCAAAAATAAAATATGTAATAAAGACAATGAATTGATTAATAAACAAATAATAATATTACGCAATAAAAACAATAAAGTGATTAACAAACAAAATAATTGAGAACAAGCTTTCGAACAGAAAAAAAATTCGCTAAAAATTAAAATTTAAATTTAAAAAAATAAAAATTCAAGAAAGTTCGTCTAAAGAAAATTGATATAAAAAAATTGTTAAAAAATATTTTTTTAAATTATTTTTAAAAATTATTTTTAAAAATTATTTAAAAAAAATTAAAATAGAATTTTTCTTTTTGAAAATCAGAAAAAAAGCTCACAGTTAACGCAGTTCCTTTCGTCACTGGCATCTTCGCAGTCTATCAGACCGTCACACTTGTAAGAGATCGGTATGCATTTAACTTTGCTGTTGTTGTTGCTGCTGTTGTTGTTGCTGTTGTTGTTGTGGTTGTTGTTGTTGTTGTTGTTGTTGTTGTTGTTGTTGTTGTTGTTGTTTTGACAAATGAAAACGTTGCTTCTTGTGCAATCAAAGCCAGTAGTTGTTTTGTTCACATTTGGTGCTTCTGTTCGGTCGGTTCGTATGTTTCTTTGAGTAGTTGTTGTGGTGGTTGTTGTTGTGGTTGTAGTAGTAGTAGTAGTAGTAGTAGTAGTAGTAGTAGTAGTAGTAGTAGTAGTAGTAGTAGTAGTAGTAGAAGTAGTAGTAGTAGTAGTAGTAGTAGTAGTAGTAGTAGTAGTAGTAGTAGTAGTAGTAGTAGTAGTAGTAGTAGTAGTAGTAGAAGTAGTAGTAGTAGTAGTAGTAGTAGTAGTAGTAGTAGTAGTAGTAGTAGTAGTAGTAGTAGTAGTAGTAGTAGTAGTAGTAGTAGTAGTAGTAGTAGTAGTTGTAGTAGTAGGAGTAGTAGTAGTAGTAGTAGTAGTAGTAGTAGTAGTAGTAGTTGTAGAAGTAGTAGTAGTAGTAGTAGTTGTAGTAGTGGCGGTGGTGGTGGTGGTGGCAGGAGTGGTAGTTGAAGCGGTTGAAGGACTAGAATTCGTACCTGAAAACAATTTTTTTTTAATTATTGGACCAAAGAAATTGTTACATTGTTATTGTTGTTGTTATTATTGTTTTTATTGTTGCTGTTTTTGTTGTTTTTGTTGTTGTTATTCGAGCGGTTATTTTCGAATTCTTTTTAACGTTGATAACACCGAAAGTAACATTTAACAGTTGTTATTCGATGTAACAACTCATCGACGTGTCAAGGCACTGATCTGTTTGAATAGGCCTCTTGAAGGATCCTAGCTGAACAGGCCACAATCAGTTTGTAGAATGTGAATTATTGTTTTCAAATATGAATGCTGATACCAACACTGTGGCTTCGAAACTCTACGGGGTTAATGCCACTATAATAATATTCGCAATTGTATTGTATTTTGTTTTATTGTGCTGTATTGTCTTTTATTTTATTGCCTTGTATTGTGTTGTATTACACCATGTTGTATTGTATTGTATTGTATTACACCGTGTTTTATTGCATTGAATTGAATTGCATTGCATTGCATTGTATTGTATTGTATTGTATTGTATTGTATTGTATTGTATTGTATTGTATTGTATTGTATTGTATTGTATTGTATTGTATTGTATTGTATTGTATTGTATTGTATTGTATTGTATTGTATTGTATTGTATTGTATTGTATTGTATTGTATTGTATTGTATTGTTATTAATTGTATTAAAAACTGATTTTATTGTACCAATGAGACCACTACGGAACGACGGTAGTGAAGCTGTTACTGCCAGTGGCGATGTTCGCAAACAAATGTTTAACGAGACAATAAAGCCATCGCAGAAATAGCTTTGAAGTTTATTTTTGTATTTTCAGTTCTTTCGACACATTGTGTCGACCTTTGGCCGCATTAATAGCTCCAGGAACTTCAGCGCTTTGTAATGCCTCTTTTCCATCCTTTTGCCTTGTCATTCTTTCACGTGCTCAATAATTTCTTATGCTTTTGGATAGTATTTTTGTTGTTGTTGTTGTTGTTGTTGTTTGTTATTTTGTTTGTTGTTGTTGTTTGTTATTTTGTTTCTTGTTGTTGTTTGTTATTTTGTTTCTTGTTGTTGTTTGTTATTTTGTTTTTTGTTGTTGTTTGTTATTTTGTTTGTTGTTGTTGTTTGTTATTTTGTTTGTTGTTGTTGTTTGTTATTTTGTTTTTTGTTGTTGTTTGTTATTTTGTTTGTTGTTGTTTGTTATTTTGTTTTTTGTTGTTGTTTGTTATTTTGTTTGTTGTTGTTGTTTGTTATTTTGTTTTTTGTTGTTGTTTGTTATTTTGTTTCTTGTTGTTGTTTGTTATTTTGTTTGTTGTTGTTGTTTGTTATTTTGTTGTTGTTGTTTGTTATTTTGTTTGTTGTTGTTGTTTGTTATTTTGTTTTTTGTTGTTGTTTGTTATTTTGTTTGTTGTTATTGTTTGTTATTTTGTTTTTTGTTGTTGTTTGTTATTTTGTTTGTTTTTGTTGTTTGTTATTTTGTTTTTTGTTGTTGTTGTTGTTGTTGTTGTTGCTCTTGTAGTTCTTTATACAATACAATACACTAAATTACAAGTACGAATATTATTAGTGACATTAACTGTGTAGAGTTTCGAGGCCACTCAGGTTATTATTATTGGTTTTTATTGTTATTGTTTGTTATTATTGTTTTTATTATAATTGTTTGTTATTATTGTGTTTATTATTATTCTTTGTTATTATTGATCTTTGTTTTTATTGTTTTTATTATTGTGCATTTCACTTTTTACCCTTCTTCTATCACATTGAATACTTTTATTGCGGTGTTTTACTAGCTTTATAGTTCATTTATAGTTCTCAAAGCCTTTTTATAGCGTCCTACTTTTATTAGTTGAAAATTCCGGTTTTTATTAAGGGTTCAAAGTAAAATTATTATTTATTTTTGATTTTTTTTATATTTTATCGCTGATTCTAAGTATTCTCTTTCGATGAAGGTATGAGAGTTATTTTGCAAAAATAATATTTTTTTTTTGTTAGTGAAACTATAAACGCATTGAAACAGCCTTTTTATCAATTATATTCATAATTATTTTAATTGAAAAAAAACGTTAAATAAGTTATTTTATAGTATTAGATAAATCAAAAAAATGAAGAAAAAGCTCTTATCTGCAAAATAACTTTTAATGGAAAGTTAAAAAAAATATATTTATTATTATTATTATTTAAAAAACTTCAAATTATTTTTTTAAAGAAAAAATAAACAAAATATAAAAAAATTAATAAAAATAATAATTAAAAAAATATATATATATATAGGTTAGTTTAAAAAGCCGGTGTTTACGGTCGTCGCAGTTTCGTTCGTCGCTGGCGTCGTAGCAGTCGACGTATCTGTCGCACTTCCACTCTTTTGAGACGCAAAAGAGACCGTCTTCACAGCTCCACTGGGACGCCGAACACTCTGTGGCGGTGGTTGTTTGTGGTGGTAGTGGTTGTTTGTGGTGGTGGTGGTTGTTTGTTGTGGTGGTGGTGGTTGTTTGTTGTGGTGGTGGTTGTTTGTTGTGGTGGTGGTTGTTTGTTGTGGTGGTGGTGGTGGTGGTGGTGGTGGTGGTGGTTGTGGCGGTGGTTGTTTGTGGTGGTGATGGTTGTTTGTGGTGGTTGTTTGTGGTGGTGGTGGTTGTTTGTGGTGGTAACAAGAGGATTTGGTTTGGTTGTTATAGTTGGCGTTATTGGGTTTATATCGAGTGTAAGTGGTGGTTGTGGTAGATTTTTAGTTAGTCACTAACCAAATAAAATAATAAAAATAAAAAGTTAATTAGTAACTAACCAATAAAAATAATAAAAATAATAAGTTTATTAGTTACTAACCAATAAAAAT
>OX387254.1:8763363-8793363 GCA_947562095.1 Branchellion lobata | reverse complement strand
TTGAAAAAAAATTAATTATATAATTATGAAAAATTAAATTATATCATATTGAAAATTAAATTATCTAATATTGAAAATATTTCAACTGCCTCATGTCGAGAAAAATCCAAAGTTGTTTTTTTTAATTTTTATAATGAAAAAAATTAATTATCTCCCATTATAGAAGAATTATTGCTTCTTGTTATATTATAATTATAATTTACTGCCTTCAAAAATTAATTATGGGCCATAAAAGCCTCTGCCCTAATTTATGTCTTTTGAGTGATTTTTCAATAGTCATTAGACGAGCCACGTCGGCCGAATAAATGTTCATTTATTGCAAATTTTTGATTTAAATTACCTAAATTATTCAAAAACCATAACTCACTCCTGCCTCACAATGCCTCGTAATCCAACGCCACAATAACTCTCACGTCTCATAGTGGAGTCGTTGTGACATTTCGTGAAGGCAGACCTGGTGACAACGGCAATAGTACTCAAAACTTTTCTTCTTCTTTTTCTTCTTTTTCTTTTTTTTTCTTCTCTTCTTCTTCTTCTTCTTCTTCTTCTTCTTCATCTTCTACTTCTTCTTTTTTTTTCTTCTTTTCTTCTTCTTCTTCTCCTTCTACTTCTTCTCTTCTTCTTTTTCTTCTTCTTTTTTTTTTTTCTTCTTCTTCTTCTCCTTCTTCTTCCTCTTCTTCTTCGTCATTTCTTGTTTGTTTTTTTTCAATCATTTATTCTCTTTTTTCGAACTTATGCACTACGACTCGATACGACAAAGATGATTTGTAAGAATATAAATTGTATTCATATATAATAAACATCTTACAACCCTCCAATCCAATAAATTACTTAATAAACATAACAATACTAACAGTTTCAACTTCAGCCAATCCATATATTGTGACTTACAGTGCCATGATACACTAACCAGCAAAGAAGAAACGGCTCTGGTTCCACACTTCTATAAGGCAGAATCGTCTCTTCAAGACAAACAAACGAAAAGAGGTTAGAATAGGCGAATGTCATGACTGTGATGAATAGCTGAGGCCATTAAAAAAATAGTTTATTTATTTAGGTAGAAATTCTATCTTTTGTATTTGTATAGCGCCTTGTCGAAATTCTGTAACTCATTGGCTAGTGGTTAATGAGGTGTGCTTCTGTAGCCTGCAGAGTGGGGGCTTTGAGCGCAAATGCTGGAAACAGGTGCTGAACAGAGAAGGTAAAGGCCTAAAAAGCGTTGGACACTCAACTGAAAACCATAGAAAAAACACTTCTGAAAAAGAAATAAAAATTTTGATTAAAAAAACCGAGGACGTTTAAGAATTTTGGGATGGCGATAAAAAACGTTTCAAAACGGCCTTACTTTTCGATAA
Organism: Branchellion lobata; assembly: GCA_947562095.1. Lineage (NCBI taxonomy): Eukaryota > Metazoa > Annelida > Clitellata > Hirudinida > Piscicolidae > Branchellion > Branchellion lobata. The sequence continues at coordinate 8,792,008 of OX387254.1, read as the reverse complement.
ATCAAAAAAAAAAAGCACAGCTTTGTGTTACATGAATGTCGTATTGAGTGAAACTAGGCGACATAAAATAACAAAAACAATAACAACAACCATACTCCTATAAAAAAAATTAATAATAATAAGACTACTACAAGAACAAAACAATAATAATAATAATAAATCTTGTGAGCCTCTGGACCATAAAACGACGGATACGCAATTTAAGGGCCCATTTATGAAGGTCAAAGCTCAAACGTATAATTAGGCTTAACAAACCATTTGAACCTATAATGATCCATTACAAATGTTACCAAATATATAAGCATTGATAATCAAATGTTCATTAAAAAAATTTTTTAGGGTACTTTTCGCGAAAATAATTAAATTTGAAAAAAACCTATTAGCTCGTTGGAAATATAATCTAATCTAAAGTATTTTGAAGCGCTTAACAACTGAAAAATAATTTTGAAGTTAATTGTAATAGTATCAACCCACGTGGAGGTTTTAAAATAAAGTTTATGAAAATGCAGAATCAGTTGTGACTCGAGTTTTGAACTTTCTATTGAACACAAGCATATACTTTAATGTAAAAATAAATCAACTATTCAAGAAAATGATTGATTATGTTACAAAAAATCAAAATAACTGTTACTATTATTATTATTACTATTATTATTATTATTATTATTACTATTATTATTATTATTATTTTAATGACATTTCTTTTTTTTGTTATTTATTATTAAATTTTATTTTTAATATTTCAATTATTTAAAAAATATTATTTAAATTTTAGTTAAATTATTTGAATTTCCTTCCTGTTTACACGTTCTATTTATTATCTTCTTCTTCCTTTTCCTCTTTCTTCTTCTTGCTGTACTTCTTCCTCACTTCGTTGTTCAGTCCATCTCTGTTCCGACAAACCTCGATCGCCAGCCACTGCGTCCTAGGAACTGAGGTGGTGATGATGATGATGATGATGATGATGATGGTGATGATGATGATGTTGATGATGATGATGATGATGATGATGATGATGATGGTGATGATGATGATGTTGATAATGATGATGACGATGATGATGATGATGATGATGATGATGTGATGATGATGATGATGATGATGATGATGATGTGATGATGAGGGTGGTGATGATGATGATGATGATGATGTGATGATGAGGGTGGTGATGATGATGTGATGATGAGGGTGGTGATGATGATGAGATGGTGAAAACGTGATAGCGATAATTTATGTGGTGATGGGAGTGAGGAAGACAATGGTGGTGAAAACACAAATGAAAAAAAATCCAACCACGTAAAGATAAAAAATAAAAGGCGCAAACAAGCACACACAACAATATAAAAACAAGCCTAAACTCGCAAAAAACGCTAACAAGCAAAAACATAACAAACATGAAACATACAACAAAGAACATTAAACAAAGAGCATACGACTTTAATAAAAACAAGGAACATACAGCAAGAAACATAACAACAAAGAACAGACAACAAAAACATAAGAACAAAGAATACAAACAACGTGGGACAGCAAAGAACATGAACCGATGATGGTGTTGTCGGGTGAGATGTCGAGGGAGGAGTTGAGACGCAGGAGGGTGGCCATGTTCCAGTCCGGTACCTTGCCTTCATACTCACCCAAAAAATCTCGCCATTGCTGTGGTAGTGGTGGTTGTTGGGGTGGTGATGGTGGTGGTGGTTGTTGGTGGTTGTTGTGGTGGTGGTGGTTGTTGGTGGTTGCTATGGTGGTGGTTGTTGGGGTGGTGATGGTGGTGGTGGTGATAGAGTGAATGGTGTTTTTGCTGTGGCGGTTGGGTGTTATTTTGGTGGTTGTTATTGCGGTGAGGTGATTTTTATGATGTTTAAGTGCTTGTTGTGTGATTGTTGTTGTGATTGAAGTTGTGTTGATAATCAAAGCAGTTGTTGTGTAGTTGTGGTTTGAGAATAGAGGATCTGATAGATGCTGTAGTGGTGGTCAAGAGAATGGTTGTGGTGTGTGGTAGTAATTAAAATAGTTGCTTGCCTTGGCACTTCACAAATTCATATATACGTATACTGACCTCTTTAGCCTCCTTGGACTTGATAGCATCTTCTGTAAGTATGTCAAGTTTGAGATCTTTGAAGCTTGACCTGGTTTTGTTGTACAATTCATCATCCACTCTGCTCAGCCTTAACTGGGTCGGGTCAACTGAGGTGATGATCTGCAGAGAAGTGGATGATTTTGTTTTGTTTTGCTGAAATTATAAATCATTTAAAATACTGATTGAATGATTGTTATAATATTATTTTAGTTTTTCATTAAATATTTTTTTTTAATTATCAACAATCTGCTTTATTAGCACCAAAGGAAGCTATTGAAAAGCTTATAGTGAATGTGATAACAAAGAGAAGAGGGAGTGTAGGGTAGCAACATTGAAGTACGTTTCTGCATGTTCATATGCCTTGATGGCCCATGCCATCTCAATCTGAGGCTGGTGTTTGGTGAATAAAATCTAAAATTATTTTTTCAATATTTTATTTTTTCATTATTATTTATTAGACATATTTTTTGGACATTCGTTGTAAACTTTATTTTTATTATTCAAAACCTACGTCATTTCCAAAATTATCAGCTGGTTCTTGTAGAATATTCTTTATGTTGCTGACTTCACTCTGATTCTGAGACAGATGGAAAACATCATTTTTCATATAATTTCTAATTTAATCGATAGTTTTATAGTGAGCCATTAAAAGTTTCTCAAATGTTAGTATGTACAAATACTTAATAAGATTCAGTACTTTGAAATTTAATGGAAATATCAAATTGCTTTTGACAAAAATGAAAAAAAAAATCTCACCAGACTATTGAGACCCATTATGCACCTTTAACTGTCATATATTCACGATTTAACTTATCGCTCAGTAAGTTTAAATGTAATTCTACACATTTATTTCAAAATTTGTGTTTATAAAAATAATTTTAAATGCAAAAAAAAACTTCATGAACATGGTAAAGAAATATGAATAAAAAAGCTTCTGTTATGTCCAATAGTTTAGTGACTTTTTAAAACCACCTTATATCGTCCTTCTATGTTTTCGTACTTGTCCTGGAGTGAATTTATTAAAGATGCTGTCTAGAATCGCTTCAAGGACAGGTTGTGTGTTATCAAATCAATTCTTTATTTGTATTGAATATTCAAATTTTTTAATATTGTTCATTTCCAATATGGGTATACAGTTCAAGGTTAGCGAGGAGCTGCCAACTATATATCAACTGATGTATTTTAGCAAACTATTCCACTTATTAAATTCAATATTTTACTGTAAAAAATACATATTAATTCAGAACTTTTAACAATTAATAAAAATATATTCTAAATAATATTTTATGCAGGAAACCTGTTGAGGTCGAATGTTTTGGTTTGCCGAACGACGACTACCACCCCAGCAAAGACTATTAATGGATGTCCCGTCTATCCAGAAGTCGACACAAGCATTGAAACTGTGAGTTTTTATTTTTTCATTATTCACCAGTAATTCATAAAATTGAAATTTAAAATAGCAAACGTCTCACTTAGCTATTTATAACGAATCTTCTCATACATTGACAGAGACTGAAAAACTGGGATGAGGCGAACAAATTATTTTTCAGTCCACAAAGAGATGAGAAAAACTTTCCTCTCTTGAAGATCCCTGAGGAGTGTCCTCCCACCCGACTGGTCTTCATGCCTGCCCAGTGGTTCGAGAACTTTTATGAGAAGACTGGAGTTACTGGTTGGTTGCCATTCCAGAAGAAATTATTTTTATGGAGATGGGCATTGCATATTATTTCTCTTCTGAGACATCAACAGCTTTAGTAATTTTGTTTGCACTTTTATTTTTACTATTTTTCATACATATATTTTTCTTTCTTACTCAAAATTTCATCTTCTTTTTTTTCTTCATTTATTTCTGACACAGTTATACACACACCCTCACAAACCCCCAGGCCCATACATTTTGTGCTTCGGACTGAGTACGTTTCTTTTGTCGAAGGAGATCATAATGATTGAGCATCAGTTCACTCACTTTGTCTCCTACTGGCTCGCCTTCTACGTCATCTACCGCAAGTGGGGAGACAAACTCAGCAACTACCTCAACGCCAGCAGGAAGGTGGGTGGAAGAGGAGTGGATTGGTTTGTATGAGGATTATGGGTGTAGAGTGCATGTGGGGGGGGGGGGGGAAGGGAGTAGTTATTAAGGGAATGAGAAAAAGAGTGTTGAAGAGTTTCAATTAGTGAGAACGAGTTTATTTATTTTTTTTATGCTATAAACTGCTTCTTCTATTATTTTTTTTCACAACTAACTCATCAAATATCTGGCTATGGTTCACCGCAAATTTGACCATCACATTCCACCATACCACCACACCCCACCATACTCACCACATCTCATTACCACATTTCAACACCCCAACAAAGCACCGCTCTAATCACACCTTACCACTATATATCACCATCACACCAACAGCCAGCACCACACCTCACCACCATCTGAAACATCAAAAACACAACTACCACACCTCACCACCATTCAGCGCATTGACAGCGCCTTGTACGAGAAGCCCCTGGAGCAGCTGAAGTTGCAAAGCCAGGAAACCATCAGTTCTCTCGAGAAGGTGGAGTGGCAGGAAGAGGGTCAGAAGTACCTGTGGCAGGCCAAGAAGGTGGGTGGGGTGGTGATGATGATGATGATGATGATGGTGATGATGATGATGATGATGATGATGATGATGATGATGATGATGATGATGATGATGATGATGATGATGATGATGATGATGATGATGATGACGACGGAAAAAGAATTGGTGTTAATCAAAATGTTAAATCTTTATAGAAATAGATTATTTCTTTCGTCACTCCCCTCTCTTCTGAAAATCCGCACACACACACACACACACACACACACACACACACACACACACACACACACACACACACACACACAACCATACAGGAAAACATTGACTTGCAGCTGGAGAGCGCCTACAGACAGAGGCTAGGTGAGGTTCACCAGGGAGTCAAGAAGAGACTTGTGAGAGCTGCGAATTTTAATTACTAAATATTTTTATTTAATTTAATTTCACCCAAAATAATTCAATATAATTAATCAATTTTTTGTCATTAGACAGATTTCGTTGTTTAGTCATTTTTTTCCAACCGAGTAAAACCTTCGATTTTGTTTTTTCCACATTTTCTCATTTATTCTTTTTCATTTTTCCGTTTATCCACTTTTTTCCATCTTCCTTCCTTCTCTCTTTCCCCCTTACTTCTTCCTCTTCCAACTTTTTCGCTCCTCACCCACCTCCCATAGGTATTGTTTTCAATTCCTCTTCTCGTCTACCCTTTCATATTTCTTCCCCAACCTACCTCCCTTCATTTCTCGTTTCCTTACACCTCCCTTCATTTCTTGTTTTCTTACACCTCCCCTCATTTCTCGTTTTCTTACACCTCCCCTCATTTCTTGTTTTCTTACACTTTTCTTCCTTCCTACCTTCTTCAATTCCTCCATTTCTTTCTTTCTACCACTCTTCTTTCACTTTATCCTCTTTTATCAGCCTTCTCTCACTCTCCTCCTCCAGGACTACCTAGTGGAGAAGGAGGCGACACAGAGGCGCATAGAGCAGGACCACATGTCCAAGTGGATCATTGACAACGTCGTCAAAAGCATCACTCCCCAACAGGTGATGTGCGGATGAAGGAATGGGATGAACGAATGCATGGATGAATGGAGAAATGCATGGATGAATGGAGGAATGCATGGATGAATGGAGGAATGCATGGATGAATAGAGGAATGCATTGATGAATGGAGGAATGCATGGATGAATGAAGGATTGTTCATTGGTTGGAATAATGCACTATATGTTTAGGCGTCTCAGTAACTTCTTGACGTTTCAAAAAATATTTATACATTTGTTTATTTGTCGTTATCATTTTTGTTGTTTTCATTTCATATTATTCTATTTATATATATTTTTTATTATTTGATTCTTTTTCAGTATTTGATTATTATTATTATTATTATTATTATTATTATTATTATTATTATTATTATTATTATTATTATTATTATTATTATTATTATTATTATTATTATTATTATTATTATTATTATTATTATTATTATTATTATTATTATTATTATTATTATTATTATTATTATTATCATCATCATTATCCTTACCTATATTATAATTATTTATATCATGCATGAGTCATCGCCCTTAGGAGAAGGACGCGTTGAGCAAGTGCATTGCCGACCTCAAGCTGCTGTCCCAGAAGCAGGCCTCGGTGTGAGAAGCATGATCTGGCTGTACCATTCGAGGATTAGGGGTGTTTAGGATGAGGAAGATATTGGGGTATTTTATTAAAATGGTTTGATAGTAGCATAATTAAATTGTATTTTGTTGATAATAGCTCATAAATTTTTGGAAAAGATGTATTCACTAATAAAATAAAGTTGATTTTATCTTTTATTAAAGCTTTCGGCGATGTGTTTCGTAGTCAAGGTCAGTAGGTCGTGTTTAGAGCGAATAAAATGTCGGTGTTAGTCTAAGGACGATATGAAAAACACTTCATAAAAATGTTCTCTATCCGGTAGGCCATTACTGCCATTCTAAAAAGCTCAAAACAACAAACAGAAAATAGCAACACAAACGTCAAACACAATTTTTTAATTATAAAGTGTTAAAGCTTTCGCCTCCGTCATCAATGACTAATGATCTTGTCACGCGTGAGTTTGTTATCCCTTATTTCAACTTACTCATTATTGTAACATCCCCAGCACTTGGCTGGACTTTATTCAATAGACCATACAAAAATTCGAAGCAACTTTTGTGAAATGTTTGATATAAGATGGGTTCGAAGTGGCTAGTGACAATGGTGACAGCTCTGGAAGTAATGAAAAATTGCTATGTCCTCCGTTCGAGGAAATCTAATTTAAAAAATCTTTAGCGCTGAACTCTAATCTAGACAGTCATTCATAGCGACGAATTACACAGACAGACATTCTTCAAGTATCCTAGCGTTTCAATGAAGGTATACAATACACCACTTTTCAAAATGTGACAATGTTTTTCATTACTTATTTCCAGATTCATTGAGGTGAAAGTTTCAAAAACAGTTAAGTTTCATTACAATACAATTTTAAAAATACAACAAACGAGGATAGTGACGTCTACAAATCATAGCACCTTAGACCACTATGAAACCAGTATGATTCTTAAAAGCAAGTATTTTGACCTAATTATTTGAATATTATATTATATATTCAAAAACTGCGTGATAAATATAAAAATTATTATGAAAAAATAATTTATGTCTAGGTTAGATTAGATTAGATTAAATTAGATTGGATTAGATTAGATTAAATTAGATTTGATTAGATTAGATTAGATGAAATTAGATTAGAATGAATTAGATGAAGAGGATTATACAAAATTGAGAAAAATCTCAAAGATCAGCTGCAACAAGTCATGTTGATGGTTTGGTGCTCTAAAGGCTGAATGTTCAAGGGAGCTCTGGAGCTTTGTGTGGCTTGTCTGGTTTTCTGGTAGTAAAGGTTGCTGTGAGGGTGTGTAGGCAGATGTTTGTTTGTTTGTGATTGTGTGTGTGTGTGTGTGTGTGTGTGTGTGTGTGTGTGTGTGTGTGTGTGTGTGTGTGTGTGTGTGTGTGTGTGTATGTGTTTGTTTGTTTTTTTTTGTTTGTTTGTGTGCGTGTGGGTGTGTTTATGTATATGTACAACTATAAGCAAAAAAATGATCAATTAAAAACTTCAATAACAAAATCTAACTTTTCACATTTTGTTTCAACTTCTATCGAACTTTTTTTCCGATCTCTAGTTAAAAATTGTCAACTATTTCAGCATTAAAAGGACAATTTTTTTTTTCAAAAATATATTAATGTGGAACTCAAAGGTCACCAACCCAGCGATGGTTTCAAAAGCCAGGGCAACGTTCGATGCGGTCTTGGCGCTCGTTTCAAAAAACTCCACTCCGAATTGCTGCGATCGGTCAGGTTGAGGTTTTTGTTGTAGTTTTTATATTCACATTGAAGTAAATTGAAGAATACTTTGTTATTTTGGCATAAATGTGGTTTTCACGAAGTTGTGCTTATAGGACGAATAGATCAAGTGAATATGACGTGTACTGTTAATAAATTAACAAATTTTACTAATTGGTTTTGGAAAAATAAACACTCCAACACACCCACCCACACACCAACACACCCACCCACACACCAACACACCCACCCACAGACCAACACACCAACCTACCCCGCACCACCACACCCCCCCACACACCAACACACCAACCTACCCGCACCACCACACCCATAGACCAACTTTAATGCACCAACCCACCAACACACCTACACACCAATCCACCCACACCAAGCGAAAAGCACCCACTGACACACCCAACCCCCATCTCACCCTAGCAATAGCTTCTCCGTCCTCCTTCCTCACCTCCTTCTGTCCTGTCAAGTCTGCCTTGTTGCCTATCAGGATTATCACCACGTCATCCCTCGCAAACTCATTGATTTCTGCTAGCCACGCCTGTTGGACAAATTCAACTTTTAAACGGTGGTGGTTCTTTGAAGTTGCTAGTTTCAATAATATATTGATGGCGATAGTTTAATGAAAATCATTTTTTATTTAATTTTTTAATAATAAAGAATTTAAAAAATATATTTTTCAGAATAAAAAAATAAAATGTCATGTCATTGAATTTTTAAATTTCAGTTATAACAAAATGATGATGAATCAACGGCTTATGACGTGCTCACACTGATGTTGTTGAAACTGGTCTTGTTGGTGACGTCATAGAGAAGGAAGAGAGCTAATTGGTGGAGAAGAATCTTACGCGTGAAGATGCGTTCAGCATTAAAGAACATTGAAATAACATTAATATGACAATAAAATGCATTAATATGACAATAAAATGCATTAATATGACAATAATATGACATCAATATGACATTAACATGACATCAATGTGACCTTAAAATAACATTAGAATCCTCACAATGTGTTGGAGGCCATTGCAAACACTACACCTCCACAGAATACCCATAACGTCATTTTAATAACTTTGGAAGACAATGCCAAGAAATCTTGCGCCTCTATTCATAACGGAGCGAGAATTGGTGTGAAATAATTGTTGTGAAAAGAAAGGCCATTACAAAGAATAAATTAAAAAAGGAATAATTTATGAAATTTAATAATTATTAAAATTAAATTCCCAAAAATTAATAATAAAAAAATATATTATTATTATTATATTATTATTAATTATTATAAATTATTATTATTATTATTATTATATTATTATTAATTATTATTAATTATTATTATACTTTAATGTTACTGAGCTTTTACTAAACTTGTTGGCTGATTCAAAACTACGACATTCTCCCAATTCTTGGTAAATACACCCATATGTTTATATTTATTTATTTGTTTATTTATATATACTTTTTTATTTTTTTAGTTTTAATATATATAGATATATACACACACATCTATGTATTTATTTATACACCAACCATGGGCGTCCCTGTAGTAGGCGTGAGAGATGCTTCTGAACCTCTCTTGTCCCGCTGTATCCCAGATCTGTAACTTCACCTTCACCCCTGCCACCGTAACTGTCTTGTTCTTTGTTTGTGTGTGTGTGTGTGTGTGTGTGTGTGTGTGTGTGTGTGTGTGTGTGTGTGTGTGTGTGTGTGTGTGTGTGTGTGTGTGTTTGTGTGTGTGTTTGTGTGTGTGTGTGTGTGTGTGTGTGTGTGTGTGTGTGTGTGTGTGTGTGTGTGTGTGTGTGTGTGTGTGTGTGTGTGTGTGTGTGTGTGTGAGTGTGTGTGTTCGTGTGGGTGTGTTTGTGCGCATGCTTTTATTTTGTTTACCCAGTCAATATTCTACTTTTTTATAAATTCAAAAGACAATCATTTTTATCTTTAAACAATTGACTTTCACTCCGAGCAACTCTACAAAACTTCCAGCCTTAAATTCCCTCCATCCAGCCCCTTTTTCATCCCCTGAACACCCCTCCGTTGCCCAACACCCTCCGTTGCCTAACAACCCTCCTTTGCTCAACAGCCCTTATTCATTCGACCGCTGTTGTTTTTCTTACTCACTCCTAACTCTGTTTCATTTTTCTTACCAATCAACACGTCTCATCAATTTTTGAATTGGAAATTTATCTCTTGTTACAACCCTCCTCTCATAACTACCTTGTTCTCCTCCATCACAATCTTTCAAAAATCTTTCTCCTCCAACACAATCTTTCAAAAATCTTTCAAAAATCCTTCAAAAATCTTTCAAAAATCTTTCAAAAATCTCATCTCTGAGCCACACTCCTTTCACCTTCATCAATCATTCTTTTCTGATTCTTTCCTAGACAAGCTTCCCTGCCACCGGCTTTCTTGTTTGTTCTTCACAACCCTCTCCTTCAAGTCACTATCTTCGTTTTCATCCCCCCTCCATCGACCCAACTTTCTTTTTTTCTTTTTTTCCTTCCCTTTCTCTCAATCACCCCCCCCCCCCCCACTCGACTCACGGTGAATCCAATGCCTACAGTGGCTGCAAAAGAGGCAGGATGGAATTTCTTCTGATCAAACTGCACTAAGAACGATGTCTTGCCGACTCCACTGTCTCCCACTAGGATGGTCTGTTGGTGGTGGTGTGGTGCTGGTGGTGGTGTGGTGTGGTGTCGGTGGTGGTGTGGTGTTGGTTGTGGTGTGGTGTGGTGTGGTGTTGGTGTGGTGTGGTGTTGGTGGTGGTGTGGTGTGGTGTAGTGTGGTGTGGTGTGGTGTGGTGTTGGTGGTGGTGTGGTGTGGTGTGGTGTAGTGTGGTGTGGTATGGTATTTGTGGTGGTGTTGGTTGTGGTATTGGTGGCGTTGTGTTTGTCGGTGGTATTTTCTTGGTGTCATTGCTTTAATTATTGGTGTTGTAGTGTTGAAAAAAAGCGCCAGATAAATGAAAGGGTAGGATGAAATTAGATACAACTAGATACAACAATGAGTATCGCCAGTGTTGGAGTTGGTACTCAAAAGTATTCAAAAAAAACTTCATACATTTGTCTTGCTTTCAAAATTCAAAAATTAGCGACACCTAATTCCTATGTTTGAACTTTAATTTCTCGATAAAAATCAGCGCTATACAATTTTTTCTGTATATTCAATGGAGTACTTGTTGAAATAAGTATTATTATCCGGTATTATTATTATTAAGCGGTCAAGACGCATTCATCGTGACCTCCTATTCGTCCTATCCACCGCATTAGCTTCAACCACCTCAACCGTTTCCGTTAGATCATCCGCTCTCCAACACCATGCATTCTATTCTTACATCCACTCATTCTCCATCATTTTACATCATTCAATCGAGTTTCTTCACTTAACTCTTCCACTTTACCCGCTATACCCACTCATCCATTCACACCCTCTCATCCATTCACATTCACTCATCCATTCACACCCACTCATCCCTTCACACCCACTCATCCATTCACATCCATTCATCCAATCACATCCACTCATCCATTCACATTTTCCAAACCTTGTGAATGGCAGTTTCGTCAAATGCATTCTCCTTGCGCGTGTCTACTTGCTCCGACATGACGCAGACGAGGAACTCAAAAAAAATGCTGAAAAGGTTTTCGTTGTGTTAGTAGCTTTCCAATTACGACATGTTGTTTTTTGATTTTATTTTTGCTATGTGTTTTATTGTATTTTGATAACTTTTATTTTTCTTTCAATACTTTATAGTATCAAACAAGGCTTTAAGAGAAGTCAGTAATTTCGTGAAATTCATTTTAAATCTCAGTTTGAGTTTTTTTTTTCGGTTTTTCTAGTTCAGTGCATTAACAGAGTGTTTAACAAGGTGGTTCCATCTAGTCTTCACATCAAAGCAACCTTGGTGTACGCCAGTTGTATGGCCTGTGTACGTTCGTGTACACATGACGTAGTTTGGAGTTGTCAAATTTAATTTTGTGTTTTCGTTAAACTCTGTTATTTTTTATTCTAGATTTCTAAAGTTTGTATCAACTAAAATCTAGACAAACGCTGAAAAATCACAAAAAATTCTCATTTTGTTTGAATAATACATTCCACATAAAATTTAAAAACTATAAAAAAAACCATAAAATTAAATTATGTTATAAATAAACTTTTGAAAAAAATTTTTTTAACTTTATTTGTACAATTATGTTTTTATGTACATGACACTTTAACAAATTATATTATCGTTATCCATGCGTTAACATGTCTCCTGCTCAGATCGTGCGTGAAAAACTTCAATTTTTGTATTATAAGTAATATTTTCTTATTTTTTCGAATAAATAAATAGAAAAACAAAATATTTTGAATATGTTTTAGTCTTTTAACTTTTAACTATTTTTTTGAAATTTTGATGAAGTTTTTTTATAGTTAAAAAAAACTAATTCTTCAATATAAATGATTTTAGTGTTATAAGTTTTATGAATTGATCAAAATATTTCTTCATCAGGACAACGTGGCGATCAGTGCAGAAGGGAGCGGAAAAAAGACTAAAAAGTCTAAAAAAAAGTCTGCGGAGAAAGAAGTTGTAGTTGACGAAGTGGAAATAGTTGAAAAAAAATCGAAAAAAAGAAAAAAATCGCTACCTGACGAGACCGAAGAAAAAGTAAAAAAGCCGAAAAAAGTGAAAGTAAGCGAAGAAGAAAAAGAAAAAAGTCCGTCTAAAAAAATCAGCAAGGAGTTAGAAACTGCTAAAAAAAATTCGGTCACGTTCGACGATGATGACGAAGGAAAAGAGGAGTCAGTGGACGACGCTAGAGAAGATGATCCAGGAGCGTTGGAGAATTTCAAAATTTCCGACTACATAAAGGACAAGTTGAAGAAGATGGGGGTAGTTCGTTTGTTTCCGGTGCAATACGAGTCGTTCAAGTACATTTCGGAGGGTCAGGACTTGATTTTGCAGGCAAGAACAGGTTCAGGAAAGACGCTTTCATTTGCACTGCCTGTAGTGGAGATGTTGAACACTAGAGGCAAGGCAAAAAAACACACGCCTTCGGTCTTGGTGTTGGCTCCTACCCGAGAACTGAGCAAGCAGGTGGCTGACTGCTTTGAGGGCATCTGTACCCATTCCATCAAGGTGTTGTGTGTTTATGGGGGCACTCCCATCTACCCTCAAGAAAAGGCTCTCAAGGATGGTGTGGACATTGTGGTGGGTACTCCGGGCAGAGTGCAAGACCTCATCAACAGAGGCTCCCTGGTGCTGAATGACTTGACACATGTCATTCTTGATGAAGTAGACAGAATGCTCGACATGGGTTTTGCACAAGACGTTGATCAGATATTGAACCTCAGATATTCTGGTATGTCCTGTTCACTAATGATAAGTTTGTTAAATCAATGAAAAATAATCTATAATTCAATCTATTGACACATTTTAAAATCATTAATTGCTTTTTAAATTGATAAATCCACTTTTAATTGATATTTTTAAATTTAAATATAAATAATATTAATTATTTTAGATGAAAAATATTTAGCATTTCTATCAAGAAATACTATATCATGATTAAAAGATTTTATTTTAACCAAAAACAAATTTTATTTCACTCAAAAATAATTTTTTAAAAATATTTCTTTTTACTATTAATCAATAAAATCTCACACAACCAACATTTCACAAAAGTGTGTCTTCCAACCCACTGCAGACGCCAACAACAGCAAGCCTCAGACCCTCTTCTTCTCGGCCACCCTACCCGACTGGGTGCAGGAAACAGCCGCCAAGTACCTCAGTGCCGATCACCGTGTCATCAACCTCATCAATGATGATGACGTCAAGACATCTAAGACTGTTCAGGTTGTTGTTGTTGTTGATAGGAATTGTTGTTGTTTTTGTTGACTCTCTGGCATATTTGTTGTTGTTGATTCTGGCCATCTTGTTGTTTTTGACTATTATTACTGTTATTGAATGTAAAATTGTTGTTCTTTGTTTTTAATTTTTTTGCTTGTTGTTGTGGTTATTTCGGTGTTTTCGTTATCCCCCTCTCCATCCACCCAACAGCACTTGGCAATCCAGTGCAGTTACCAGGATCGGGCTTCGGCCATCAACTCGGTGTTAAGGGTGTACAGTGGCGCATGCAGCAGCAGTGGTGGTGGCAAGAAGGCATCAGAGGATACAGCACTCAACCAGGGTCGAGCCATCATCTTCTGCAAGACCAAGAGAGACGCTGATGAGCTGGTCGTCTCGCCTGAGCTCAAGACCCCGGCCAATGTCATCCATGGGGACGTATCCCAGGACAAGAGAGAGATGGTGTTGAAGGTGGGTGGTTGTTTTTCCGGAATTTGAACTTTCATCTCTTCAGAGATATAAATTTCACACACACACACAGGGCTTCAGGGAGGGTCGTTACAAGTGCCTCATAGCCACAGACGTGGCGGCTCGAGGACTGGACATTCCCGAGGTGGACCTCGTCATCCAGTGCTCTCCTCCCCAGGTCCTCCTCTTCCACAGATCCATCAATCCTCCACTTGTGCTTCATCTTCACTCTGCAATCTTTTTAACTCTCGTGTTCCATTCGTACCCCATCCACAACCTTCCCTCATTCTCATCCTTAACCTCTTCTCACTCTCATCCTACACACTTCTTATTCTCATTCTCTTCTCTCTCACTCCTATCTTCTCCCTCCCTTCACCCCATCCTCTCTTTCCTCTTTTCGCTCCTTCCCTACACCCCCCTCCTTCATACCCACCCAAGCTCCACCAGAACACCCAATCCATCCATCCACCCATCCCTTATCTTCTCCCTTCTCAGGATGTGGAATCATACATACACAGGGCCGGCAGAACAGGTAGGGCTGGCAGACAGGGAACTTGCGTCCTCTTCTACAAGCGCAACGAGGAGTGGGAAATGAAGGGCGTTGAAGCCAAAACCGTCAGTTGCTATCGTCATTTTCATCTTAATTTTATCTTTACTATCGTCATTTTAATTATATTATCATCATTTCAATTTTTTTATTTTATTTTATTATTATTATCTTAATGTTTCTATCGCACTTTTGATCATTATTTCAAGTTTACATTAATAATTATATTTTTAATCAACCATTTTCAATAAGTTTTAATTTTCTTTTTACTGATTCCAATTTTTTTCTCAATTATTTTTTTATAATTTCGTTTTACTTCAAATTTTTTATTCTTTTCAAATCATTCCTCATTATTTTCATATTTCACCTCCATATCGTCCATTTATCATCACAGTTGTCGTTATAATGTCTTGTTATACTTCTCTGCTTTTTAATTTTTCTAAATTTACATTAAATTGCCTTGGCTGCTTCTATTGGTGCTTCTCAGATACGATTATTATTATTATTATTATTATTATTATTATTATTATTATTATTATTATTATTATTATTATTATTATTATTATTATTATTATTATTATCATTATTGTTTTTTTCATATTTATTTTTTTATTTGTTTTTTAAATTCTCAATTTTAGATTATTTCATTTTTATTTTCAATTTCTTTTCATTCTTCATCACTACATCTCAAACTTCAGAAAATCACCTTCAAACGCATAGGAGTCCCAAACACCCAAGATCTCATCAAGGCTGCTGCCATTGATGCCATTGGGTGCGCTATATAAACTTATGCTGTTCATTAAAAATATTTTATTTTATCAAATTTTCATTTTAATTAAAATTTATTATTATTTTCGTAGGTTTATTATTTTATTTATTAACCTTCCTCTACCACCAACCATCATAGGGTGATTGACAGCGTCTCTGACAAGGCCTCCGCCCACTTTGAAGATCTAGCCAATGAGATGATTGCAGAAAAAGGCGCCACTTTGTGTCTGAGTCGTGCGCTGGCGGTGATTTCTGGCTTCACGGAGGTGAAACAGAGGTCCATGTTGAGCAACAGGGAGGTGAGCACTCGTACCTTGGGAAACATTGTTCAAAGAATGCATTGAAAACTGGTCTCGTTCAATTCAATTGGAATTAATGAATATTTAAATTTTCATTAAGTCCAAAAATCCCATCAAAAACTTTGAAAGCCGTTACATCTTCTCAAATGCGCCTTTATTCAATCCTTGCTTCTGGTCTTTTTTTATCTTTTTCTTCATTTTCCTTTCTCTTTCTCCTTTCTCTCCCACCTTCCAAAACGCCAGGGCTTCGTCACGCACACGTTCAGGTCGGTGTGGGAGATCAAACACCTTACGTACGTGTGGAACAGCCTCAAGCGCTTCATCTCGGAGTCACTAACCAATAGGATTCAAGGCATGAGATTTTGTAAAGACCGTAAGGTGAGTGGTTGTAAAGATGGCTTGGCCGGGTGGAAGGATGAATTGGTTGACGTGGTTTTACAGTCATAATCCAATAATCTAATCCAATTTCACAGTTTAATCAAAAAATTAAATTATTTCAATCTTTTCTGCAATTAATTAATTAAACGAATAAAAATGACTTTAAATTACCCGTTAAGCAGTCTTAACTGAGTTCAAAAAGAATATTTTTTTGAAAAAATGAAATTGATTCCTTAAAAGCCATCCTCCATTGTTGCGCAGGGAGTGGTCTTTGACGTTCCAGTCGACGTGGCAGACGAATTTGAAGCGAACTGGAAAGATGGCGACAAGGATTCGCTAAGCAAGACCACAACGCTCCCAGAGCTGGAAGAAACCAAAAGTAACTATTTCAGTGGGCGTGGTGGCGGTAGTTATAACAGCCGTGGTGGTTTTAATAATCGTGGTGGTGGTTACAGCAGTCGTGGTGGTGGTTACAGCAGCCGTGGTGGTGGTTTCAGAGGCCGTGGTGGTGGGTATGGGAGTAGTAGCAATGCTGGAGGAAACAGGGGTGGTGGTGGAAGGGGCAGAGGACTCCAAAACGGCGGTACATCCAAAACTCATAAAACATTTGAATGAATCATCATTTAAATTTTTTAATTGTCAATTTTTTAATATTTATTTTCTGTGTGTTTCTTTGAACTAGGAAGGTTTGAGTGAAATGAATGTGAAGGAGGAAACGGTTCAAAGCGTTTTATTTCAAAATGATAAATGCTATTAAAAAAATGGTCACAAAGCGACCTTAATGGCTTCGCAGTGAAGAGTTTTAAGGTTGACAAGAACCGCCGTCTTGGAAGTTCTGAAGGAAGGGATGGACAGGAGGAGTGTTTTGTGACCCTGTTGGCTGGTGTGGTGTTTGAAGGAGAAGTCCTTTGAGTTTGCTGAGAAGTAGATGTCAGGAGGGTGGTTGATGAAGAAGGGGTCATGCTGTTCATAAGGGTAGCAAGCCATGGTGTCTGGACAAGATGGAGCCAGGTGGGTGAAGGTAAGGGTGTGTTGGAGAATTGAGAGTGGATCGGTGGTGTTTGAGATGGTAGCAATGTCCTTGACTGGCTGTCCTGAGGTGCCCAGCAGCTCACACCCTGCTATGATGGAGTTGTATGGATTGGGGCAGTAGTGGACAGAAGAAAGGGAGGAAGAGTGAGGGAAGAGACAGGAGTGCAAAGGTATCTGAGGAAGGGCATAGTTGGTGGGGTCATAGGCGCCTGGAATTATGTCAACCGGCGTGTTAATGGCGACCTGGTACACGAGGTCATCCAATTGCCTCAATGCACTCTTCAATGCCACCTCCTCCTCACTCAACTTCCCCTTCTTTTGCCTGCCATGCACATGTCCTTCCCTCTCCACCACCCCACTTGCAAATGAATTCCCAGCAATCACCACTCTCACAACTCTCCTCATTTTTCCTTCCCCCTCCACCAAAGCCCCATTCACCATATCCAACAACAACTGCAGTTCAAACAAGTGCACATCAGCTTCACTTTTACCACCAACCTCAATCCCTGACAACAAAATGACATATGCATCTTCTCCAGACTCATCAATTTTCGCCTCTCTCTCTTCCATGCTTCTGTATATAACCTCCTCCACTTCGAACTTTCCACTCTCTTCATCCTGCTTGCCTGCCACGGCCACAGTAACTCCAGTCACACACTCATCTGTATTTATACTCCCTTCTAACACTATCCTCCCTATGTCATCCTCCAATATTACAACATCTGTAACGTCTGTGAACTTCTCCTAATGGAAGGTAGTTTTTTTTATTTTAACTGAAGAGAAGAAACAATTTTTTTATAATGAAAAATATTGAAAATTTAAAAAAAAAATAAAAAAATAAAAAAATTGGTTTCAATAATATAAACAGTTTATAGGAATGATCTAGAATGGACAACATACCCTAATTGGCTGTGGTTCGAGTTGCTGCTCTTCACTTAGTTCCCGCAGTATGTTCGGCTTGTTAACCATCTGCTTGAAGAGTGTTCCAACCACCACACACCGCTCTCCAGCCACCAATTCTGACAAACGCTTGATTACAATATCATTCCCAAGCTTTTTCATGGAAGCATTTCCTAAATTTGTTCTACTTTGGGATAAGCGTGAAGCATAAATTCCAGCATACTGGCGTTTATAGGTTCTTGATTTTATCAAAAAACGATCATTTTTATCTGCATACTTCACCCTAGTTCTTTCACTAAGTTCACTCATTTCACCGTGGAATCCCGCTATTAATTAATCGAGTTTAAATTTACTTTTATCATTTATGATTTTCAAAAAAAGTTGAGCGCTTTGAAACCATAGAAACGTTTTGAAAGTTTTAAATAAGCTTTTGAGAAATTTTCAATTTTATGCTAACAATGGCTGAAGAAACTGCTGATAAGAAAGATGAACCTAAAAGATACACATATCCCCTTTTACAGGTTAAAGCTACAAGAACTACGCTTATTGTTTTAAATAGGAACTAATTTTTTTTTTAAATTGATTCAAAAGTTATCAACCTTACTCAGAAGTCTGACATGAACGAAGAGATGAAAGTAGAAGCTATGGAGTTGTGTGTCACTGCCTGTGAGAAGTTTGCCAATAATAATGAGGTTTTTATCAATCTTCAATTTTTTGGTTGTTATTTTAATCTAATCTTATTAGTAAAGTAAAAAAAAGCGCCTTTTAGCAATATGTTCAAAGACTGTTATTATTATTACATTATGTTCAAAATAATATTGAATTCATTATTTATTACAGTTTATATACTGTTCTTGTTCAACCGTGATGAGATTAAATAAAATGACACTTTTTGACTTCATAGCATATATTTCAAATTATTCACAATTTAACTCAAAGCAACTTTCAGCAAGCGGCAAAGATGATAAAGGAACTGATGGATAAGAAATTTGGACCTCCGTGGAATGTGTGCATAGGCGAAGGGTTTGGGTTTGAAGTGACTTACCATCAAAAAAACATTCTTTATATGTTCTTCGGAGGCAATATCGGCATTCTAGTCTGGAAAATCTCGTGATGTGATTAATTGTATTGGTTTATACACGCTCTAATATTTTCGAATTAAAAATGTGATTCAACAAAAATAAAGTGAAAATCCAAATTAAATAATTGACCGAAATTAGTTGTACAACTTAATATGAAGCTTATCTATGTGGAAAGGTTTGATTAATGGGTGATATTTATATCGAGATGATGTTTCTTTCATTATGATCTTACCGGATGCTCTTATAAAAAACCAAAAACTGAATTTTCGAATGACAGTGAACATGTTAACTTTTTTTAAAGTTTCAATTGTACAAATAAAATTTTCACTTTTATAATTTAAAAATGAGATTCTTGAAATAAAGTTTCTGCAAATTAAAAAAAAATGTCAACTTCTCGGAATCTTTCCTATTGTTTTCGACCATGGTCCATCCAACTTCCACCACGTTCCTTGTACTTTGTTTCCTCTTTCACCCCTTACCTTCTTCCTACCCTCGACTACTCTCCACGATCTTTCAAGAACTTTCCATCACCGCCTTTTTTGATTTTTTCGCCATGCTTCTTAAACCATTTCCAAACGTCACCACACCTCCTCCACATCTCCACCTCGCCACCACAATTTTCCACACCACCACACTACCCAAACAGCCACGCCTTCTCTACACCACCACACCTCCTCCACACCACCACACCTCCTCCACACCACCACACCTCCTCCACACCACCACACCTCCTCCACACCACCACACCTCCTCCACACCACCACACCTCCATACCACCACACCTCCTCCACACCACCACACCTCCTCCACACCACCACACCTCCTCCACACCACCACACCTCCATACCACCACACCTCCTCCACACCACCACACCTCCTCCACACCACCACACCTCCTCCACACCACCACACCTCCTCCACACCACCACACCTCCTCCACACCACCACACCTCCTCCACACCACCACACCTCCATACCACCACACCTCCTCCACACCACCACACCTCCTCCACACCATCACACCTCCTCTACGCCACCACACCTCAATACCACCACACCTCCTCCACACCACCACACCTCCTCCACACCACCACACCTCCTCCACACCACCACACCTCCTCCACACCACCACACCTCCTCCACACCACCACACCTCCATACCACCACACCTCCTCCACACCACCACACCTCCTCCACACCACCACACCTCCTCCACACCACCACACCTCCATACCACCACACCTCCTCCACACCACCACACCTCCTCCACACCACCACACCTCCTCCACACCACCACACCTCCTCCACACCACCACACCTCCTCCACACCACCACACCTCCTCCACACCACCACACCTCCATACCACCACACCTCCTCCACACCACCACACCTCCTCCACACCATCACACCTCCTCTACGCCACCACACCTCAATACCACCACACCTCATCCACACCACCACACCTTTCCTTCACCACCACAACTTCTCCATGCCCTGCCTCTCTTAATACTCCGGCAGAGGACTCAGCAGACAGTTGATGATGTCTTCATACTTCACATTAGGCCCACTCACTCCAGACTCCTTGAACAGCCGGTCCACTGAAGTGAAGGGGCGGTCAACTTTCTTGGAAGCAAAATCTTATATGATTTTATATAATCATTTGTATAGCGCAGTTTGAATACTCAATGCAATCCAGTGATCCAGTCTCTTAGGTTCACAATACAAGAGTGCCTTCGAACAAAATGCTAAAAAGCACGTGACAAATTTCTGGACCAGATTAGATTAGATTACGACTTTGTATTTTGAACTCTCAATACAGTATAGTTTCAATACAGTGTAATAAAAATTCATTACAATACTAATTAATACAATATAAACTCAATACAATAAAATACAACATAACTACAATATAGTACAGTATCTAGGCTTAGTACAATTTCACCATAGAAACTACCAATAGAAAAAGGTCAAATGGGATTTATTTTTAGCTTCGGAATATAGGTCATAAAGAACCTTCAGATTCAGATAACTTGTCTCCGAACTTCGTCAATAACGTCTTCAAGTCCTTAGCTGGAATCATTCCTGTATTAGTTAATCAATTGATTAATTAATCAATTTATACATTTATTGATTAACTTATGAGTTCTTTTGATCATGAATTGATTTACACATACAGTCGACAATTCATGCATTCATTCATTCAACAATTCACGATACATATCACACGTGGAGTGTTCTCATTGACAGGTGGAATCAATGCTGTTAGTTTAAATATTCCTTGTATTTCCACCTATGAACCATTAGAAATTACTTTTATACCGTTCTATACCATGTTTTATCAGGATTGTAAAATTCTTTGTGAATTTCTCTGAATTTTTCAAAATCTTTCATAATCCTTCCAAATCATCCTTAATCCTTCCAAATCTTCCTTAATCCTACCAAATCTTCTATATTCCTCCCAAATCTTTTTCAATCCTTCTTAATCCTTCTAGATCCTTTCAAATCTTCTCAAATCCTACCACCTCCCACCTGAGTTTCCAGGATCTTGGGCCTGGAAAGCTTCTATAATATCTTTCTGACACTTTTCCACCTTGGAATGTTTCTCCAGGATGGTGATGAAGGTGGCAAAGTCAAGCTTTCCATCTTTTAAAAATTGAAAAAAAGCATAAATAGAAAAGTAAAAAAAAATTGTATCATCTTTTATTTTTGTGTGAAGTACTAAAAGATAACAAAGAGAAAAAAAACTTAAAAAAAACTAAAAAAAATTGAAAAAAAAAACAATATGCGGAAGGAACACAAAGCTATATGAATATAACACCAAGAAAGCCGATAAGAAAGAGAACCAACTTTTGCTGTGTTCCAGGTAAAACTTCTCAGCTTCGGCGATGGTCGGAGAAAAGGCCAGAGACCTCATGATGGTAGTGAGTTGTTCTTTGCTGCTTATGACTCTTTCTCTGGCATACAAGGAAAAGCAGTCTCTGAACTCTGCATGGGTGATGGAGTTGAATGGGTAGGTAGTTGGAGTTGGATGGGGGGGGGGGGAATAAGTGGGTGAGGGATGGAGTTGGATGGGGGGGGGGGGGGAAATAAGTGGGTGAGGGATGGAGTTGGATGGGGGGGGGGAATAAGTGGGTGAGGGATGGAGTTGGATGGATGGGTGGACAGATAAGTGGGTGAGTGGATCGAGTTGGATGGGTGGATAGGTGAGAAAGGTAGGGCGGAAATGGATGAATAGATGGAGTTGAAAGAGGTTGAAGGAATTGGTAGAAACGTATAGATAGCGTGCTTGGAGACACTTCAAAATAGAACTCCAGTGACAACTTCATTAACTCTATCATTACATAGTCCTCATTGAGGCTGGCGTGTTACACATAGAGACGGAAAGACAGCAAGTTACCTTCGATGTCTGCTTCGTCAAAACTAATGGCCTGAGAAGGATTTGAAAATGGTGAGAAATATTTTTTTCATAGTCTTCATTAGATCAAGTCCAGACATACGCTGGAAATGTTACAAAAACACGGAAAATAGTCGAACTAAAAAAAAAACATTGAAATATACGAGAACAGAATGTTATCAGTCATAAAAGTCGTGAAAATGCTTATAAATTTATCAATTTTCAGTTTATTTTTCATAAATAAATTTATATGTTCATAAACTATCCAGCAATGGGCACTTGAAGTTTGTTTTTTAGCTTTATATGGCAGTGTAATAAAGTGATAAGGTCGTAAAGTCTTTGTAAGTTTTGTTGTTGAAGTTGAAAATATCCTTACCATGATAGGAGGAGGGTTTGTTTGGAATAACTGAGTGGATTTAAAAAAAACTTATTTATTCTAATTATCTTTTCACAATGATTAATTTGGGTGTATGTAGTATAGCCACACCTGGATTGCCTTCTGTAAGTCAAAAGGAGATCTAAGACCGAAAATATATTTTTATTATAAGTTTGAACACAAATAGTAGTTTTTTAAAAACTAATTTCAATTTTTGTAAATTTTATTTCAATCAATTTAATTCAATATCGATCGAAAAATATTTCAGATGAAAATCGTTATGAATGCACTTGAAACTTTTTAGTCACCAAAGTTAAAAATTACTTATTCTCTATCTGTTGCACTAAAAAAATTACATAAAAAGCTCGAAAGGCATAGATAAAACGGCATAAAAGATAAAAAAAGCAAAAATTTAAAAATAAAAAATAAAATTTTATCAAGAGTTTATTGATTCTAACACCATTTGAAGCGTTCTAAATAAAACAAATGCATGACATTGGTTAGAATTTGGACTGTTTGTGCAAAAGAACGAGCTGTGATTGGATGAAAAAGGTAGGTCACATTTTTTTAGGTCATAGGATTGCTTTTGAGCTTAAAGGGTTTCTTTAATATTGATATTTCAATTCACGAAGTATCGTCGAACTAACAATTAAAAATAACGAAAAACTGCTTTTGGAAGTTTTTAAGGCTATTTAGAAGTTTACTATTTTTTTCAAATGGTTACAATTGCTCTTTTTCGGCAGAACGTGTTTTTCCTTTGCTAATCTTCAAGTTTATCTTTTGTGAAATAAAAGTTGAAATTCCTAAAAAAGTTAAGAAAGATCGCTTCTTAACTTTTTACAGCCGGTTTGAAGTTGTTAACTTTTAGTATCCACATTTGCTTATTTTCGGAAAAACGTGACTGCTACTCAGTAAGTAAATCTTTTGTCAAGAAAACATCTTTAGTACAAAATTTTAAATTATTTTAAATGTTTGCAACTTATCAACATCCGATTCATGCATTTATTGCATCAACTGATTTTTTAGATAGCTCGAGGATTTTTTAAATAATCAGCTGTTTAAAATATAATTGTCATTATCTTGAAAATCGTCTTGTAAATGAGTATATTAAGCTACATTGTATTAAGCTAGAGTATATTAAGCTAGATAAAGCGATAACTAACTGAAAAGTCAATATTTTCGTTTGAAACATTGAATATTATTCTTTTTCAATAATTTTTCATATAAAACTTTTGAGCTTCTATTGAAATTCTTGAGCCTTAGTTAGGAAACCCAGTTCTCACGTCAGTTTCTGCCTCTACAACTAATTTAGCCTCCCGACTTGACACCAGTGAAGCTTTCACCAAAATATAATTACCTCTAATTGACTCTTGAAAGTCGTTAAGACGATCATTCAAATGATCACTCAAGTTTTAGAATGTTTATTGCGAAAAGCGAACTTTTGCATTTAAACTTGAATATTCATTAAATTTTGAAAATTTAAAACGTCTCTAAGATAGTGCCAGTTCCTATCAGTTTGTATCACCACGTAGGATTTCAATAAATCATTCTACAAAATCGTTTAATATTTGTATAGAACGATCCTATATAATTATCAAACCAATCAATCAACTTCACGTCGCGTGAGCCTCAACTCAAGCCGCGTTCGGACAATTGTAAAACACACAGATATTGCCTTGACTTTTCGCTATGGGCCTATAGGAAGAGTCATACCACAAAATGTTGGCGTGGTTTATCATTGCAGTCACTTCAACGCTTGGCAACTTCTGCTATTTCATTAAAAAAGCTGTAGCCCTCAGCATGATGTTGAGTTTATGGCATCAAAGTGTCATTTTTATGAGCTCAAAAAGTTATAAAAACAATTCAGACCTTGCTATTATTTCGCTTGCAAGTTTAAAAATCCCGCAGTTACGTCGTAAAAAATCTCATTTTTTCTATTCGATGTATCTTTAATGATGTATACAATGGCGCATAAGATTGAGCGGCTTCGTAAAAATTCATAATTGAATAAACACCAATAAAAACTTATCATTGAAAAATAAATACAAAAAAACTGTTACAATAAATAAAAGACTGTTATATGGGAAATTTATAATGGCTTGCATCGATTGAGCTCAGAGGGTTTAACTAATTCCTTCCAGAAGCGTCCTGCACAAGTCTCAGAGGCACTTTCTTCATTCACCCTGTTCAAAGCTTCCTTCCATAATAACGAGAATAACCACATCAATAATAATAATAATAATAATAATAATAATAATAATAATAATAATATAAACAACAAAAAATCACTAACATAAATAACGGGAAAACTTGCAAGTAATATTTTTCATATAAACAAAAACATCAACAACAACAACAAGACAGGATTAATACCGCCACAACTTCCATACCACACACCACAACTCAAAGCTACAACAACAACTCAAAAACAACAGCTTTGACTACAACATAACAACTCATAAAGACTTTATAAGAAGCTTTTCTACAAAACAAATCAACAACAAAACAACATCAATAACAACAAAACAACATCAACAACAACAACATCAACAACAAAAGCAGCAGCAAAAACAACAACATCAACAACAACAGCGGCAGCAGCAACAACGACATCCACAACAACAACATCAACAACAGCAACAGCAACAACAACAACATTGATGATGAATGAAACTTCGTGTTGGAGTTGTCCAGATTGCATTGAATCAACTTTCAATGTGAATGATAATAATAAAAACAACAATAATAAAAATAACAACAATAATAATAATGCAGCTACGGCACAAGACCTGGATGTAAATACATAAATGTTGTTATATAAATCATATTTAATCCGTACATTCACTCATCCATTCGTCTTACCCATTCATTCATTCACTTGTTTATTGCCATGATAAATCATTCCTACATACCTCCATTCATTCCTTCCTCCATTCGTTCAATCATTCATTCAATCATTCGTTCAATCATTCATTCAATCATTCGTTCAATCATTCATTCAACCATTCATTCAATTATTAATTCAACCATTCGTTCAATCATTCATTCAATCATTCATTCAATCATTCATTCAATCATTCGTTCAATCATTCATTCAACCATTCATTCAATCATTCATTCAACCATTCATTCAATCATTCATTCAACCATTCGTTCAATCATTAATTCAATCATTCATTCATTTATTCATTCATTCATTCATTCATTCATTCATTCCTTTTTTCATCCATCTACACACTCAATATTTTCCCTGATAAACCATCCAATACTGTATTGAATCTGTCTGTGCTTGAAGCCACTATAAAAATTAAAATTAGTAATAAATAAATAATAATAATAATAATAATAATAATAATAATAATAATAATAATAATAATAATAATAGAAATAATAATAATAATAATAATAATAATAATAATAATAATAATAATAATAAAAATAATAGTAATAATAACTATATCGAATATTAATAATATTAATAATAAATAATAGAAATATTCCTTGTTGATTCATTCCTTTATAAATCATTGTAAATCTTAAATTGAAGGAGTGTAGTCAGTTACAACGGAGACTAGTAGGGAATGTTTAATCAAACTTTTTTTTGAATAATTCACTTTTAAATTTTAAAAGTTAAATAATATTTTTAAATTTCAAGTATAATTAACCCACACTCAATTTAAAGTTTTTATTTCATCATTACGTCACGTGGTATTTATAATTAGGTATCAATTGTATTAGCGCCTTCCATATTACTACCTTTTTTTTCAATAGTCTTCATTGAAGGAAATGCAGACAAACGCTGGAAATGGCACAGAACATGGTGAAAAATCAAAATGAAAAAATAAAAATAAATAAAATCAACAATAACTGAATGTCATAAGAACTGTCAATTGTTCGTCAGTTTGTGGCC
Source organism: Branchellion lobata (assembly GCA_947562095.1). Lineage (NCBI taxonomy): Eukaryota > Metazoa > Annelida > Clitellata > Hirudinida > Piscicolidae > Branchellion > Branchellion lobata. Next base: position 8,764,995 of record OX387254.1, on the reverse strand, counting down.
TGCCTTGGAGTCTGACGATCGGTGTCAACAGTGTGACGTTGTCACTTCAGCAAAGAACACCATAGGACGATTGTGTCAGCGCCATTGTTTCAATTGCTAACGCTACTTCGAATATTACTACCACCTACTACTACTACTACTACTACTACTACTACTACTACTACTTCTACTACTACTACTACTACTACTACTACTACTACTACTACTACTGCTGCTACTACTACTACTACTACTACTACTACTACTACTACTACTACTACTACTACTACTACTACTACTACTACTACTACTACTACTACTACTACTACTACTACTACTTCTACTACTACTACTACTTCTACTACTACTACTACTACTACTACTACTACTACTACTACTACTACTACTACTACTAGTACTACTACTACTTCTACTACTACTACTGCTACTACTACTACTACTACTACTACTACTACTACTACTACTACTACTACTACTACTACTACTACTACTACTACTACTACTACTACTACTACTACTACTACTACAACTACTACTATCAATAAAATCACAAACAATAGCAAAAATAACAATAATTATTGTATTATTGCTTCCAATGTTGACTATAACTTCTTATCCACGTCTCTAATTCTTATCGCCTTTAACAACGCCAAAGGTCCACCTACCCAATCGCCTGTTGTGTTTTATTGTCTTCGACTGCAACACACCGGATCAGGATCTATTCAATCAACTCTGACGGAATCCTCATAGATCTGTTATATTGTCTTAACCTTCATTGCTTTTATGGCATTGTGTTTTAATACGTTTAAATTTCAAAATTTTTAAAATAATTTTTAAAAATTTGCTTCAAATTAATTTAAATAAAATAACATTTTATTGTTTTTGATTGTTTCTCATAGTAGTTCATCTAATTATTTCAAATCAAACCAACATATCTTGTTTCGTTGTCGCTTCATCAACATCATTGGTTGTCAACCTCTCATGAGGTGTAACTAATAGGCCGTGTTGTTTCTTGAGTTATGATGGTATATTAAATAATTAAATTATATATTTTTATTCATTTGTTTAACCTACTCCAACATAGAGACGCATTCGGAATTAAAATTTAAAAACTGAAAAGTGAAAAATAAAAAAGAACTTGAATTATAAAAATGAAATAGTGAAAAAATTGAATAATAATAAAAATTAAATAAAAAAAAACAAATAAATAAATTAAATTAAATAATAATAAAAATTGAATAAAAAAAAAATTAAATAAAAAAACAATGAAAATTACATAATAATAAAATTGAATAATAACTAAAAATTATAATATCTTCAAATTGTTTATATTTATCTACTTGTTTATCTCTCTTCATTAGTCCTGTCTATTTATCTGAAAGTCAATAAAATATATGCCACAATAAAAAGACTAAAAATAGATTTAAAAAAAAATGAGAACAAAAATAAAAAAAATAAAAAAAAGATAATAAAAAATAAAAATGATAAAAAAAATGGAAATAAAATTAAAAATGAATATGAGAATGAAAATAAAAAAGATAATAAAAAAATAAAAATGAAGATAAAAACGAAAACTTATAATAGGAAATAAAACTAATAATATAAATATAAATAATAATAAAAAATAAATAA
>OX387254.1:8755863-8758363 GCA_947562095.1 Branchellion lobata | reverse complement strand
ACACCCACATCTCAAAATACACCCACATCTCAAAATACACCCACATCTCAAAATACACCCACATCTCAAAATACACCCACATCTCAAAATACACCCACATCTCAAAATACACCCACATCTCAAAATACACCCACATCTCAAAATACACCCACACCTCAAAATACACCCACATCTCAAAATACACCCACATCTCAAAATACACCCACATCTCAAAATACACCCACATCTCAAAATACACCCACATCTCAAAATACACCCACATCTCAAAATACACCCACATCTCAAAATACACCCACATCTCAAAATACACCCACATCTCAAAATACACCCACATCTCAAAATACACCCACATCTCAAAATACACCCACATATCAAAATACACCCACATCTCAAAATACACCCACATCTCAAAGATATCTTTTTGTGGTTCTTTAATTGATTTTTTAAATAAAAACCTCATGGTCATATATATACTCCTCCAACGAGTTATTTGGGCGCTAAAATCTTGGAAAATAAAATACCAAGTAATTTTTGTTTTTTGTTGTTTTGTTGTTGTTTTGTTGTTGTTTTTTGTTGTTTTTGTTGTTGTTTTGTTGTTGTTTTTTGTTGTTTTGTTGTTGTTTTGTTGTTGTTTTGTTGTTGTTTTGTTGTTGTTTTGTTGTTTTGTTGTTGTTTTTGTTGTTGTTTTTGTGGTTGTTTGTTGTTATTATTTCTTTTTTATAATTATTTTTATGGCTTCTGGTTCGAATATATGGCTCCAATTATGATTGCCACTTTTTGAAGTTTATTCCTGCATTTTAATGTCTTTTTCCATTACCGCATCCAGACTTTTTAACATTTTTTTTCCACGCTTTCTGTCAACTTATAAGTTATTTTTGCATTCCACAGGTTTAAAACTTCTCTTTTTTCCCTGTTTAATATTCTCTAAATATCCAAAGAGAAGTATCATTAGCGGAAAGCTATTACAAGGAGATTGAAACAGAGCCAGAAGAGTTATTCGCAGACGTTTGAATGACGTTGTGGAAAAGATCTGCAGTCGCTCCAATCTTTTCGACTTCCGTGGTTAACACACTATGTAATTAACCTTTTGATCTTTTTTCTGACTTCTTTTTTTCATCTCCTTCCTCCTCTTGACTCCTCTTAACTTCCCCTCTTCTTCTTGACTTCTCTTAACTCTCCTCCTTCTCTTTATCCTCTTCTTTTTCCTTCTTTTCATCCTCTCCATTTTCCTCCTTCTTCTCTTCCTCCTCCTCCTCCCCCTCCTCCTCCTCCTCTTCCTCCTCCTTCTCTTCATTCCAGTTAGTATAGTGGCGGAGGGGAAGAAGGGGGGAGGGGGTTGATGGGGGGATGACAGAGTAGGAGGTGGTGGCTGTTGGATATTAACAGCAAGGGTTGAACTTGAAAAGTCATATCTGCCTTTTCATTGCCTACTATGTTTCTTCATTTGTATCACAGTATGTTTATGTGTAGATTATCATTCTTCTTTCAATTGCTGTAATTTTGTTTCTATAAGTTTTTGTGCTGGTTATTTTGTTTACGAAGCGCTTCATAAGGGGTTTCCATTGTTATGTGTTTCGTTTGATGTGACGTGTGTGTTATTTACATGTTTTCTTGCAAATAATCACGTGTTTATTGTGTTTCCCATCATCTCGTGTCTTTACCCCCTCCTCTTTATTCCACCCGTGGGATCTATATATATATATATATATATATATATATATATATATATATATATATATATATATATATATATATATATATATATATACTTGGTTTTTTAAAAAAGCCGGAACAATTTTTCTAATTAAAATTAATTAAATTAATTAAAATCCCTCATAGTTTTCATTTTATATTCAAGTTTCTATATTAATATTGTTTTTTTTATATAGTTTTCAATTAAAAAAATTTTTTTTTTCAATAAATAAAATCAATGTAATACAAAAAATTGTACCTTAATCAACCAATTAATTAATTCATTCATTTTTAATTAGTTAATAAATTCATTCATTCATTTTTAATTCACTAATTACCTCATTCATTCATTCATTCATTCATTTTTAATTCACTAATTACCTCATTCATTCATTCATTCATTTTGAAATTCACTAATTACCTCATTCATTCATTCATTCATCCATTCATTCATTTTTAATTCACTAATTACCTGATTCATTCATTCATATTCATCTCTCTATCATTTCATTTTCATTTTCGTAATTCACTTTTTCCGCCACTTTTCCATAAACCTCTTGAAAAAGGATTTTCACTTCGAAAAAGAGGAAACAAACGGATGCCAGATGAAACTTCATATCGCTGCTTCACCAAAAACATTTCAAAACTCATATTTTTAATAATTAAATTATTTTTAATAATTAAATTATTTTTAATAATTAAATTATTTTTAATAATAATTAATAATAATAATTAACTCATATTTTTAATAATAATTAATAATAATAATTAACTCATATTTTTAATAATTAAATTATTTTTCCAAAAA
>OX387254.1:8750863-8753363 GCA_947562095.1 Branchellion lobata | reverse complement strand
CGGGGCGTCCAACAAATATAAATGCTGAAAGGTTGTTGTTCAGACCCGCCGAGTAATCGTCCCTGTTGGAAGTAAGCATGTTGTGATTAAGCAGCTGTTCTAATTAAGCAGCTGTTCTAATTAAGCAGCTGTTGTGATTAAGCAGCTGTTATAATTAAGCAGCTGTTATAATTAAGTGGTTGTTATGCCTGAGCAGTTGTTGTGATTAAGCGGTTGTTATGCCTGAGCAGCTGTTGTGATTAAGCGGTTGTGATGCCTGAGCAGCTGTTGTGATTAAGCGGTTGTTATAATTAAGCAGCTGCTATAACCAAGTGGTTGTTATAATTGAGCGGCTGTTGTGATTAAGCGGTTGTTATGCCTAAGCAGCTGTTATAAATAAACTTAGTTTTTGATCAATGACAGCATCAACGACGGTGACAACAATGACGTCAATGATAACAAAACAAAACAAACAATGGTTAAAAAATATCTACAGTAACAACTTTAACAATAACAAAAATAATTTTAACAACAATTATAACAATAACAACAATTATAACAATAACAACAATAATTATAACAATAACAACAACAATTATAACAATAACAACAACAATTATAACAGTAACAACAACAATTGCAACAGTAACAACAACAATTATAACAATAACAACAATTATAACAATAACAACAACAATTATAACAATAACAACAATTGTAACAATAACAACAACAATTATAACAACAACAACAACAACTCAAAATGACATCAACATTCATTAAAACCTCCAGAACTTTAGAGTCACCTAGAGAATAAAAATGAGAATAAGAAATAAGAAAAAAATGCTTATTCTCACACACTACTACTTTTAAACAATGTCAATAACATTTATTCTTTCATTTGTTTCAGTATTATCAGTAGTAATAGTAGTATTTTTCTATATTTTGAAATAATTACTAATAAGAATAATATTTTTATTATTATTAAAATATCGCTATCGAAAAATCGATATGAAATGTTTGGATGAAAACAAAAACCCTCCGCGAGCCGCTTTAACGGGAAATCGATAACAACATTTGCTTCAATAACAACAACAACAACAACAACAACAACAACAATGACATCATCAACAACAATGAAATCTTTAACAACGACAACAATAACAACAAAAGCAGCGACCATAACTCGTATCCTTTTTCATTTTTCCACTATTTCCACCCTTTTTTTTCAATCATCCTCCATCCATCCACCTCCATCTTCGTCATCCTCCATCCATCCACCTCCATCTTCATCATCCTCCATCCATCCACCTCCATCTTCGTCATCCTCCATCCATCCACCTCCATCCATCCACCTCCATCTTCATCATCCTCCATCCATCCACCTCCATCCATTCACTTCTACCATCCATCATCATCCATCCGGCTCCACCCATCATTTTCTGTCACCACCCATTTTGCCCACCCTCCCTCCCCCACAACTCATCCAACTCCTTTCACCACTCCATCCAACCTTCCACTCATCTAACAAACCTCTATCTTCTCTCACTCATCTAAGCCTAACCTATCCGCTACCTACCCATCCGCTACCTACCCATCCACTCCCACCCATCCACCTCCCTCCATCTACCACCCACCTATCCACCACCAGGCAGCCAGCAGGCACCAGTGCAGTGAGTTGATCACCACCCTGTCCGAGGAGTTCTCCGACAACTCCTTTGACGACAAGGACTTGTGGCTCTTGGGCCTCAAGATGGCGCCTTCCAAACTGCAACAACTTGATCACCTCAACCGCATTCTTGCCCACCAACCATGGCTCCTCACCCCCAAGCACATAGAGGTGGGTGGCCGGTGGCAATTTAAAATTTTTTTGGGGGTTCTGGGGGGTTCGTTTGGGTTTTGGGGGGTTCGTTTGGGTTTTGGGGGGTTCGTTTGGGTTTTGGAGGTTTCACTGGGGGTGGTTGTTGAAGTTTTCAATCACCTTCACCATCACCACCACGACCACCACCACTACCACCACCACTACCACCACCACCACCACCACCACCACCACCACCACCACTACCACCACTACCACTACCACCACCACCACCACCACTTCACAGGACCTAGCAAAGCCATCATCGAACAGCTGGACGATGACCGAGCTGACTCAAGCCATTGTGATACTCTCTCTCTTCCACTCCCTCTCCAGCCTCTTCTTCTCTTGCGGCATCGGCGTGGAACAGATCCAGTTGAGGAAGAACAGCGTATCGTTGAGAGGATCGGCTAGACCCCCCATCATCGTCAACGGCAAGAGTCCAGCAGACGCCAAGAAGGTGAAGAAGGTTTGCATCAAGGAGTCCGATGGATCTTCTGTGCACAAGAACTCCCTAGCGCCCAGGACTCTCTCCGTTGGTTCTTGTGTGTTTGGTTGGTTGTTTGGCTGGTTGGTTGTGTTTGTTTGGTTGGTTGGTTGTTTGGCTGGTTTTCTTTGGTTGGTTGGCTTTATTTGTTTTTTTGTGTTTTTTTGGTGTGTTTG